>BQNB010036993.1:0-46968 GCA_026074375.1 Tanacetum coccineum | reverse complement strand
TGTCTATTTAATCATGTATTACTCCCTAGATTGCTTCTCCTAGTGTTTTTTCCTTGTCACACTTATGATGATCTATGTAATTATTTCCTAAAGCATGAACGAATTACACGAACCCACCGTCTACTTAGTATGCTGCTAGAGCAACGCACATGCAAGGTAGTATGAAGACTATTACCCGATGGTATCCTTTCTACACAATCACGTTTCCCTAGACATATCAACAACGATGCAGACAAAAGCTGGTTTTCTAAGACCTAACGTGCACATCCATCACAAGAGGCAACACCACTAAGATATACATTCTAGGTTTCATACAATCATAAATAAACACAATAGGGGGTTTAGCCAAGCATGTTAAGAATAAAGCAAGAGCAATAAATCACATAACACATAGACATATTGAATGATTAAGTAAACCTTACTTGATTAAAACATGAATTAGAAGAGTTACAATAGGGTTTTTAGGCCCTAAAATCGTCTCCTATAGCTGCTAAACAAACTAGGGTTCGTACCCTCTTTTTATTCTAAAGTTTCACACTCAAAACCTTAAATTCAGGTTTGTATATATAAGAAAATCGATGCGACGGCGTCGCATTTTAGTTGTGACGCTGTCGTAAAATGAATCTTCTAGATCTGCGTTTGAGTAGGTGCGGGCTGACGCCGTCTTGAAATATGTGACGCCATCACTGGATGAGTTGTGACAGCGTCGTGTATGGCTTGTGACACCGTCTCGAGGCTCTGTGAGTACAAATCTTCATGAGTCTTGGTGTTGGTTCGTAATATCGTCCGTTTCTTCTCTAAATGAGCCCAAGTCATGTGTAATCCATCCAAATGTCTTCTAAATGATAAATACCTAAAAAGAAATGATTAAGTACCTATTTTGGGCATAAACACACGATTTTGGGGGTTAAACGACCTCGAAAAAGTGTATAAAATGACACCTCATCAATGTCTCAGATACTGAAACCTATACCTACACCCTCTTCTTCCCTATGGTATAAGGACTTTAAAGCCTTCAATACTCACCCTTCTATCACAGCAACATAAAGCCAAAATATTGCAGAACCAGTTGATTCCTCTGTTCTTCCAAACACCCAGGATACTACATAGTATGTTACACCAGAAGTTGAACCTTTTATTCTTCCAAACACCCATGAAGCTGCAGGCTTTGTTGAACCAGCAGTTGACACTTCAGTCCCATCTCCTAGCTTTCAACCAACTATGCCAGTAGTGGAAACCAGAAGGTCAGCTAGACAACATGTGCCTCCTACCTGGTTCAAAGATTTTGTCATCCCTTCTCATGTTCCTAGAGCCAATCAAGTATCATCAACACCATTACAACATACTTTTCAAGCCTTTTTATGTGCCTTAGTTGCTCAAGTTACTCCTACTTATTTCAAAGAAGCCATCAAGGATCCTGCATGGTGTAAGACAATGAATGATGAATTAAGAGCTCTAGAACTTAATGGAACTTGGGAACTCACAGTCTTACCTCCTGACAAGAAAGCAATTAACTGTCATTGGATTTTTAAGACCAAGTTAAAAGCTAATGGATCTGAAGACAAGAAAAAGGCTAGACTGGTGGTCAATGGAAATAGGCAAAGAAAAGGCATTGATTATGAAGAAACTTTTACACCAGTAGCAAAAATAGTTACTGTTAAAGCCCTTCTTGCAATAGCAACAATGAAATGATGGGATGTTTGTCAAATGGATGTCTCAAATGCCTTTCTACATGGAGATTTGTTTGAAGAAGTATACATGAAATGTCCTCCTGGATATGTAGGACAGGGGGAGAGTGTAAAAGATGCTGAAAGATCATCTCTTGTTTGCAAATTAAAGAAGTATCTTTATGGTTTGAAACAAGCACCTAGACAATGGTTTTCAAAGTTGTCTTTTGCACTCTTATCTTTTAGTTATAAGCAATCCAAGACAGATTATTCTCTATTTATCAAGACAGATTCTTCATCTTTCACAACAGTGCTTGTTTATGTAGATGATCTTCTAATCACAGGAACTAGTCCCTTACTTATACAAGAATTGAAGAAACAGTTGAACAACACTTTTCACATGAAGGACTTGGGTGAACTGAGCTATTTTCTAGGCCTGGAAGTATGCAAAAATGATCAAGGTATCTTTATCTCTCAAAAGAAGTATACCACTGATTTACTAAAAGAGAATGGTATTCTGAATGCCAAACCTTATAAACTTCCTACGGATCAACATGTGAAACTTCAAGCTGACATTGGTACTCCTTTACCTGATCCAGAAGTGTATAGAAGGCTAATTGGCAAACTGATTTATCTCACCATTACCAGGCCTGATATCTGCTACACTGTCCAACTTTTAAGTCAATTTATGCAGAATCCTACTTTTGTACATATGCAAGCAGTCAAACATTTACTGAGATACTTATTATGTGCTCCTGGTAAAGGCATTCTTCTAGAAAATAGCTCAGCTATTCATTTAACTGCCTATTGTGACTCTGATTGGGTAAGTTGCCCTATGACTAAAAGGAGTACAACTGGCTATTGTATTCTGCTTGGTTAATCCCCAATCTCATGGAAGTAAAAAAAGCAACAATTATCTCTAGATCATCAGTTGAAGCTGAATACGAAGCTATGACCTTAACCTGTTATGAGGTCACTTGGTTAGTCTCATTGCTTAAAGATTTGGGGATCAAAGATTTAGGACCAGTTGATTTGAAATGTGATAATCTAGCTACTATTCATATTGCTTCCAACCTAGTGTTTCATGCTAGGATTAAACATATTGAAGTAGATTGTCATTATGTGAGAGACCAAATGAAGTTAGGCCTGGTCAAACCTTCCTATGTTTCTACTACAGAACAAGTGGCAGATGTTTTCACCAAGGTTCTTCCTACAGAACAACATCATAAACTTCTATCCAAGCTGGGAGTGTTCACTGCTTCCCACTCACAACTTGAGGGGGAGTGTAAAAGAGGAAAAGGCTAGCCATCTAAAGTACAAGGACCATTTATGTCAAACTTTAATAGTTAAAGTAGTTAGTTGTAATAATTTTGTTAGCAGTTTTCTTTCCCTCCTAATTCATTTAAATACTCTGTAAATCTTCTCATTTCACAATTTCAATGAAATAAAACAGAATTCAGTTAATTATGTTCTTGTATGTGTTTTCACTGTGTGAAAGTGTGTGTTTCACCATTGTCAACAATAAGTTTAGTAGCTGAATTGACCTACTGATAACTTGATAAGTTTACTTGCTGACAAGTATAACTTTATGACGAGATAACTCCCTAATGAGTACATTATGAGTTTACTCAATGAAGAGTAGAATTCCCTGATGAGTTCATCAGCAAACCACTAAATAAGTCAGCACGGACTTAATGGATGTAAACTTCGCACCTCTAATCCCGCTTCCAAGTATAACCATATCCCTCAAATACACTAAATTTAACAGGTTATTGTTGTAATGCAGCGATTTTTTTTCCTGGTGAATCGCGACACTTAATAGGTTGTAATGTATAAAATACATTTATAGATATTGTGAGAAAAATTGGATAAAATCATTGGAAAATAAATAAAAAGTTTCAAAGTTTGAAAAAAGAATGACGAATGTTGTGGATTAAACAAATTCGTAGATTATTAACGTAGGCCACGAATATATTTTTAAATTAGGTAACTTATTAAGTAGAAAAGAGGCCGATAATTTTGGTGTAAAATCGTACACAAAACTAAGTATCCGTTAGAAGATTTCTTGTGGTACAAGGGACCGACTTACAAAACGTATATATATATAACAACAATGCCTTAACAATGTTACGATCACATCATATTATTCGCTTCTCATCACTTTTGCATACAAAATTTATTCCTTAAACTTTGTTAAGCTTAGTATATAATTATCATGGCTTCATATGAGTATGATGGCGGAGTAGCTATTCTCAGTGAACGTATATACAATTGGGGTTTGAGACCGGACACGCAACGTAGAATAAATAATAGGAGATTGAGATCGGTCGAAAGTGCAAGATCAGAAAGACTAATTACCAGTCGTAACAGTGGTTCGGGTTTATCAGAGGAAACGATCATGAAAAATATACAAGTGCGCACACCAAAAACAAAGATTGGTGGAAAGTGTGAAGGTGCCAGGGACGGAGCTACATTATGTGTTGGGTTGCCTAAGGTCCACTCAAAAAAATTACCAAAGCTTTTACTTATATTCTCTAAATTAAAGTAAATTCTTTGTTGGGAGTTTGTTACCCTTTTAAGACTTTGTTGTAATTCTTTAATCACAACTAAATTAGTTACGTAGTATGATTTTTTCTTTACTATAACAATTGTTTTTTCATTCTTCTGCGTGTTTTCATCGTTAACTTGGAGTTATCCTTTACGGAGTAATAATGTTACTTTTTTGTCACGTGCTTTTTGATATTTGGCCTACCCGAAACCAAAATCGTAGCTTCCTCTATACTATTTGTTACGGTGAATATGAAGAAAACAAGAAAATTGGAAAACTGCAACGTGGGAATTTTGTTTCATGTGGATTGCATCAATAGTTGGCTATCACGTAAGAATAGTTGCCCGATATGCAGGGCTACCGCATTGACGGTGTAGGTTTTAATTTTGGTTTTTCACTTAACGAGGCTATTTAATTAATGGTAGATATATAAACTTTGGAATACAATTTAGATTTAATTGCATAAATGGTCCCTGTGGTCGTACGGATTTAACGAAAATGGTCCCTCAAACTTTTTTGTAACAAAAATGGTCCTCATGGTTGTGAAACATAACGGGTTTCGTCCCTGTAGGAAGAGGATTCATAACGGTTTTGGTCCCCATGACCTATAACGGATTTGGTCCCTATAGGGACCAAACCCGTTATGTTTCACAACCATGGGGACCATTTTCGTTACAAAAAAGTTTGAGGGACCATTTTTGTTAAATCCGGACGACCACAGGGACCATTTATGCAATTAACTCTACAATTTATTTAGATGTACCATATATAACTTCATAAGAATAGGAGTTCAATATTTTAGTTGTTGTTATGATCATTATAGTTGTTCAATATTGTAACTGATGAGTTAATCAGGTTTCTTGATGTCTACTATAGTTTCCGAAGAAACTTGTTTTTATGTTCTTGTTCACTTTATTTCACTTTTTACCGAAAATTTAGCTATGGTTATTCAAACTAGTGAGTGTAGACTTCTAACGAGTTGGTGAAGAATTTAAACCTATTATACCTTAATCAAGACTCAAGTCTTATTCACTAGTTCAATGATCTCCGCCTCTCAATATATAGTAACAATTGCAGTAGAGTCTCACAAGGGACGATCATCGGCTCGTAATGTACAAAGTTGTGGTCTCAAATCAATAGGAGCCATACAATGAAGTAGATGACTTGTACATACATGTACCGAGGTACACATATGCATATACACACAAACAATGACAATTCCAAATTTGTAATGCTAAATCCTAATTAATTGATACCCATTAGAACATTCAATAAACATTTAGTAGTCAGATCACCTCTCATTTTGGATAGCTCTTGTGGCATGTTATGTCTTATTTAGCTTCTTTAGGAACATCCATGAGAGAGTTATTTGGTGCAAGAAGATCAACCACCGAAGTCGTCATAGTAAGTTTATCAAATGGAAGCAAAGAGGTAGCCTCTTTCAGGAGCTGCAAGAACTGAGCTCAACCTTTTTTCAGGCGTATTTTTTTTGCCTAAACGACTTAGTTTTAGATTTTAAAGTTTAAAGAAAAACCTGACCAAAATTAAACTGTAGTGAGTCGGACTGAAATGAGAACCAAATTTTTTCTCAATTCAGGAACCAAGAACTGAATCTACCTTGCCAGTTTTGATCAAATCCACTGAGGTGTAGGTTTGTTGGGTTTTTACAACTTTTAACCATTAAAATCACGAGTACGCAGCAGAAAGATTAACACGTATAGAATAACATAGTTAACAAGAGATCAAGAAGGTGTGTACCTTTTAGCAATAAACAAAACACCGCCTTGAATATACGTGTATGTATAACACCACGCAAAACCACTAGGATCAAAGTATGATCCCTCTAAGTCGACACACACAATACGTTCTTAGCAAACAACAAAGTATGCTAGTACTAGTAGTGTTTAACCAAACGATCACCTTCGTCTTTGATTCAATCAACACACAAACAAAACACCACGGTTGTGGTATTTGATCACAAAATGAAACCCTAAAGGGTGTTCGGTTTGATCGCACGACACAAGGAGAAAAACCGAAAACCCTTGGTGGGTTTTGGGAATCGGTCGAACAAAAGAGAGAGCACCAAGGGATTTTAGGGTTTAGGTAATTCAAGTTATGAGACAATGAAAGCCTTAGACCTCTATTTATAATCCTCTTAACTTGGCATGCAAGCAAGCTCTCCCAACCCATATGGAATTGGGGTTCGGCCGACTAGGAAAGAAAAGGGGCAAACCGCAACCTTCTATTCTTCGGTTTTTGCATATTAGTCCTTCACGTTTAACATTTAATCGTTTAACTAATATATATTTAACGATCGTTTGTTAAATCACTAATTAATATATTACTTTAATATATTAATCGTTGTTCTACATATTAACGTGTGCGTCCCCGTAGGCTCGAATAGATTTCCGGACATATATAATTTATACGTGGACATATCCAACAGCTCCCACTAGGACATGTATAAATGATATAATAACATTGGTAAGCATCTAGCAACACGCCAATGCTCTCAGAAATATCCGAGTGTGGTTTCATAAAGACACGGACAAATGATTTATGAATTTACAATCCCTTTGTTTCTGATACCGTGTTAAAAATAGAAATGGATCAAGGTCATTCCATTATTTAACGATTCTATTTCTCGTATATGTAACTAATCAAGATTATCGAAAATCAATGAGAAATATCTACATGAGTTTTCGGGTACGACCATACACACATCTGATTAATTCTACGAGGGGCCCATCGGCATCATTCTTCAACTATTGAAGGAACAAATTCTTTATTGATTACAAGTGTCTAGTCACCATGCTTCAAAATCACTTCTAAAATAGCCCTTATTAGTTACCTTTTTTAGGATAACTTAAACTAGATCAAGAAAGATTATCTACACATGCAAGACCTACTTGCATCTCAAGTCTAAGGATTTAGTAAATAAAATCACTTACAAGATTTACTTGATGACGACGATCCATAAAGTAAGATTCATGTTAGTTGGGGAAATCCAATATTCATCTTATGAATATTATGTGAGTTTGGTGGACACATCCTTAATATCCAAGATATCACCAATCACTTAGATTTGTCTTAATTTAACAATATTCCCATATTGTTAACCGATAATGGATTAATTTATAATAATGAATATTATTCATGGATTTAAACATGCAAATATAGGACACAATTTATAATAAAAATAACAAAAATACCAAGTATCATTATCATAAAATAAAATTGTTTAAACATCCCTTATCCAAATACTAAAACACAGATCTACATGAAACTACTAGCTAAACGAAGTCCTATGCTCCTAGCATGTTGAGTAAGCTTTCCTTTAGGTAAAGCCTTCGTAAAAGGATCAGCTAGATTGTCATCTGTGTGAACTTTAAGAAGATTTATCTCGCCCAGTTCAATACACTCGCGAACATAATGGTATCTTCTATGATAGTGTCTGGCGCCTTTCTGAACCCCCGATTCATTAGCAATAAGAAGTACGGCAGAATTGTCGCAAAACATCTTAATCGGTTCATTTATTGTTGGTACTATACCAAGCCCTGAAATAAACTTCCTAATCCAAACAGCTTCTGAAGCAGCAACATATTCAGCTTCTGTAGCAAACATTGCGGTAGTACTTTGCTTGGAGCTTTTCGAGTCCACCGCGCCTCTGTTCAAAATGAAAACATATCTTGTCTGAGACTTGATGTCATCTCTATTAGTCTCAAATCCAACATCGCATTAGCAATCAACTCAAAGTTCAGCTTCCGGATTTCCACCTTAAACCAAAAACATATCTTTAGTATTTCTTAAATACTCAAGAATACTTTTCACAGCAGTCCAGTGAGGTTCACCAGGATTTTGTTAGAAACGGCTTGTTATATTTTGCGCGAACGCAACATCAGGTCTAGTGGATCTTACTACATACATAATGGATCTCACAGCTGAAGCAAAAGGTACATTTTGCATACGCTTCACCTCTTCAGGTGTTGAAGCACCTTGTGTTTTGTTCAAGTCAAGTCTTTCTTGCATGAGGATATGACCGTGTTTGGAATTATCCATCCTATATCTCTTCAAGATCTTATCCATGTAAGCACTTTGACTAAGTACAATCAATCATTTTGAGCTATCTCTATAGATTTTGATTCCAAGAATAAATGCTGCTTCCCCTAAATATTTCATATCAAAACACTTTCCAAGATAATCTTTTATACTTTGTAAACTTAGAATGTGATTTCCCATGATGATTATGTCATCAACATATATAATGAGGAATGTAACATTACTCCCACTAGCCTTTTGATATACACATGGCTCATCCAGATTTTAAGCAAAACCAATTTTTTTAATTTCCTCATCAAATCTTTTCTTCCAGCTTCTTGATGCTTGCTTAAGACCATAAATGGATCTTTGAAGTTTGCATACTTTTCCGGGATGTTTAGGATCAACAAAACCTTCAGGTTGTACCATATAAATGTCTTCATCAAGATAACCATTTAAGAAGACCATAAATGGATCTTTGAAGTTTGCATACTTTTCTGGGATGTTTAGGATCAACAAAACCTTCAGGTTGTACCATATAAATGTCTTCATCAAGATAACCATTTAAGAAGGCAGTTTTGACATCCATTTGCCATATCTCATAATCATAAAATGCCGCTATAGATATGAGAATCCTAATAGCTCTAATGTCAGTGACGGGTGAGAACGTTCTTCATAATCAACCCCTTAGAGTTGAGTATAACCCTTTGCTACAAGACGAGCTTTATAGGTGTGTACAATGCCATCCATGTAAGTCTTTTTCTTAAAAATCCACTTACTCCCAACAGTCTTACAATTAGGAGGAAGATCGACCAAGACCTATATAACAACCCATAATTTTCCTCAATGTAATTATCCATCTATTAAATATGATGCAACCATTTTTATGGAAAGATTTTTGCTTTATTCCATCCATAATGTAACGTAACTTACATTACCAAAGTAAACGAGCTCACGCAACCTACCAATGCCAATTTCATCAACGTTTATAGCAAGTAAACGTTATAATATGTCAAACAATATGTTTTAATCACCATTTTACCATATGTTATCTATTTAACGTACCTTTCATAACATTTAATTCAAAACGGATTTCATACGTTAACGTTTATATCAAAACCCCGATTTCATGTAAAGTTTACATACAATACAAATGTACAAGCTTATAAGACAAGTGTACAAGTTATCTATGTATAATATTTGAATATAATTCCCTCCTAAACCAATGTACAACCCCTTGAAGCATAATGTACAATCCGGCAATGCATAGAATTCAAAATATACATTTTCCCTCCATTTTTCTAAAGGATTTCGTACAACCTCTTAGACACAAGTTACAAGTACTCAATGCACCACATTTGAATCCTAGTTTCCCTCTAACACTCGTCCTAACCCAAAAACCTAACCCGAAAACCCTAGCAAACCCGATGCCACTTAAACTAGTTCGAACCAAGTTCATAGTTAAATTTTCAGAATCTGATCAGTTGATAAAACATAGGATCTGGGCAAAATCAGTAGGTGTTGGGTATTAAGAAAAAATACTAGGTTGTAGCCCTATGTCTTGTGATCATTTTTCCAGGTGACTCTACCGATTCGATGTCGGGTGTAATAAGTTCTAGCCGAAATTGGCAAAGGAGCGCAGTATTCTGAACACCTGATAAAAGGCCTAATCTCTAGATTTCGTAATAGTAATCCCTAAATATGTAAAACTAAAAGTTATAGAGGACTCAAATATCTAACCATGCTCACTGGTTTGAGCTTAATCAGAATTACGGTTTCTAAATGACAACCATTTCATCAGGACTGATGTTGGCTGTCCAAAAACAGCCATGACCTTTAATGATGTATCAACCAAGCACCCTCACTACCACCTTATCACCACCTTGGGCTCCAAGTAAAACTCCTTGGGCACCACTCTTCACTCCTTGGCCACCACTCCAAGTTTACTTGGCCACTACTCCAAGTTTACTTGACCTCCACTCCATTCGTCCCTATATATATAGCCGAAACACACCCATACCTTCATAACTCACCATAAACTCAAACACATACTTGAAATGGTGTTCTAGCTGAGCTAAGGAAGAATAGGAAGAAGGTTAAGCTAAGTAGGAAGCCAAGATTAAGAAAGAGAAGCTCTTGATTCATCTCCTAAGGATTTCGGGTTATAATTGCTTGTTTCGACCCATTTCATCATTTCGTGTACTAGTAAGTCTTCTATCTAGTTCAATAAGCTCTAGTTATGTTTAAGATCATGTATGAACCTTGTTTTAATCCTTTGATCAAGCCAAACCATGTTAGAAACCCTAAACTAAAACCGAACCCTAATCGAACCCTTAAAACTCTAAAACCCTAAAAAGCTCTTTTTGTAAACCTAATAAGCTATAAGCCATAAGCTGTTGTAATAAGCTATTTCTATAAGCTCACTTATCACTTTTATAATCATTAAAACTTATCCTAAAAGCTCTAACCCATCGGGTTAATTTTTCTAAACCAAACATACCCATTTTGGATTTTTAAGCTCATAAGCTCTTTTCATAAGCTACAAGCTCGTAAAACTTACTTATTTTAGCTTATAGTAATAAGCTATAAGCTGCAAATTGATTTTGAGATCAAAAATACAAGAATTATGGATTTTGGACTTAAAATGCAAAACGTTTCATGCAAAGGGGTATATATTGTAACATTTTGAAACTTATAAACTAGAGGGGCTGAAAGTGTAAGTATCCTAAAGTTAAAACCACAAGGGCCTGTTTTGCCATATTTCAAAGTTAAAGGTTTAAATGTTTTAAATATAAAGTAAAGGGTTAAATTTGTAAATATATATACCAAGGGTATATATTGTCATTTTCATATTCTCAAGGGTATAAAATGTAATATTTTTATATTAAGTATAAAAATATATTTAAATATTATAAGACTCGATTTTATTAAAGCCCGACACATTTGTCGTTATCATTTATCGATCGAAACATCATAAAACAATTATGTTATATATATAACATAATTTATCATCTAATAACTTTTAAGAAACTTAAAAGATAAAATCTTATCATTTACACTATAACGTATCACGTTACTAGGGAATTTCATGTGAGGGGCTTCATTTGGGTAGACGTTTTGACGAGTTGCTGGATTTACGATTTAAAGTGTCCTAGCTCCTCAAACGTTTACTACATGACCTCTGGATTATGATAGCCCGAACAGTGATACGATATTTTCACAAGTTAATAAACCAAATGAATATTTACGTTAAACTTTATGAAATAAAGTTTGGCATATCAACAATCAAACTGAGACTTGACATATTACCCCAAGTTGCGTGACGAGGCTGTTTATTTCCATTTGAATTAAATTTCAAATCAATCAACTACTTTATCAAGGTGAGTTTATAGCCTCGTATTTCAATCTTTTAAATATTTTATAAACCCGCGAGGGTGATACATGCTATAAACCACGAATACAAGTATTTTTCTAACTGTATGCTATCCTGATATATTATTGCCTAAGTTTGCCTTTACTGCCAATATTTCTTAATCATGAACCATTAGTCACTTGCGAGTGAACGCGAATATTGTGGATAGATCTATTGGGGGTGACGAATCCCGTTGGTGTACCCGTACATGAGGTAACCAAACGCACTATATTTGAGAACAATGGGTAACTTTGGCAAGTTACCTTTCCACGAGGACATTTGTTCCTCACTAATGTCATTGAGGTGATTTCCATGTTAATGTTTGGTTGCATGAGCTTAGGGCAATAATACTGTTTTCCATGATAATTGTAAATGCATGCAATTATTACCACTTATGATAACTTGTATTCAACCATCTTGTTTACAAATCTATGAATTTCACTCAACCGTTGTGTTGACCCTTTTAGCATGTTTGTCTCAGGTAATTGAGCAAACTATGGCACGGAGTGGCATTGGACTTGAGGACGTCCAAACTTGTTATCATTTAAACTTTATGTTTTCAATGTACTTTGGGACCTCTTTTGTAAAACTCTGATATATTATGAAATGATAACTAAATTTTCCAAAACGTCTCTTTTGAGTCGTTTTCTATGATTATGACTGTTGATTCATGAAGTATTACCCCAAATTAGCTTCCGCTGCTATATGTCAAATAAGGGGGTGTTACAACCTATACCTTATTGTCTATCATGGATTGCATTTCTGTATTCATAGCATCAAGCCACTTACTAGATTCTGGATCCAACATTGCAGCTTTATAGCTAGTGGGTTCATTAAGATCCCCTAGACTATGCTCCTCCACCTCTACATTTAGACATAAGCGATTTGAAGCTTGATGTGTCCTTTCGGACCTACGAATCGGAATCACTTCCTCTTGAGGTGGTTCGAAACCTTCAACCTTCATGGGAATTTTGCTAGTGATTTTAGAAGGTGATGTATCTTCATCTTGAATGTCTTCAAGATCTATGGCCCTCCCACTGACTTCTTGAGTTATGAGACTTTTCTTAAAGAACTCAACATACCTTGCAACAACAATTTTGTTTTCAGGTGGGAAGTAGAAATAGTAACCCATTGTTTCCTATGGGTATCCTATAAAGATACAATTAACAGATCTTTGTTGGAGTTTGTCAGGCGTATCCCACTTCACAAGCGCCTCACATCTCCAGACCTTTAAGTAAGACAAGTTTGGAACTTTTCCAAACCATAATTCATATGGTGTCTTATCAACCTTCTTGGTTGGAACCATATTGAGAATGCGTGTTGCAGACTCTAGAGCATAATCCCAAAAGGATAACGACAGAGTTGTAAGATTCATCATAGATCGAACCATGTCTAACAAAGTACGATTTCTCCTTTCAGACATTTCATTGTGTTGTGGTGTGTATGGAGGAGTAAGCTGTTGGACAATTCTACAAGCTTTAAGATAATCTTTAAACTCTTGGCCTATGTATTCACCACCTCGATCTGATCGAAGAGCCTTGATTGTCTTCTCGAGTTTATTTTCCACTTCATTCTTAAACACCTTGAATGTTTCAAAGACCTCATGTTTATGTTTAAGTAGATAAACATAACCATAACGACTATAATCATCTGTGAATGTAATGAAGTAGCTAGCACCTTGTCTTGACACATGTCTAAGTGGACTACACACATCCGTATGTATTATTCCAAGAAGATCACTTGCCCTTTCGGTACGACGCGGAAAGGGTTTTCTTGTCATCTTGCCTGATAAACAAGACACGCATTGATCAAATGACTCATCATCTGTTGATTTTAAAAGCCCTTCATGTTGCATATTTTCAATGTGTTTCTTGCTCATATGAGCAAGACGATTATGTCATAGATAAGTAGAGTCCAACTTATGCTTGGCTCTTTTATTGCTAACGTTACAAATAGAATTAAAATTTGGTACAAGATTATGCATATCAATTTCATAAATACCATTACCAGGAATAACATTAAAATAAAGAACATCATTCTTAGAAACTGAAATTTCATAATTTGTAAAACTATGGACAAATCCATTTTCAACTAAATGATGAACTGAAACAACACCTCTAGTTATAGTAGGTGCATAATGACAATTGTCTAAACAAATCACCAGGCCATTAGGTAAAACTAAGTCAAAACTTCCAATAGCTTCTACTTATGCATGAACACAATTGCCCACGTATAAATAAAGAGCTCATTGTTCCAGCTTTCTTGCTCCTCTAAGACCCTATTTTGTGATACAAATGTGAGTACCACAACCAGTGTCATACACCCAAGACTTATTAGGAAAAGCAAATAATTCTATTGTGAAGATACCTGAAGAACAGGCAGTGCCAACTTGCTTCTTTTTCTTCAACAACTCAGCAAGGTAGACAGGATAATTCCTCTTCCAATGACCCACCTCCTTGCAGTGGTGGCATGTGCCATCCTTAGTAGGGTGCTCTTTAGCAGTAGGTTTAGGGTTTTAGGCTTAAGGATATAAACTTGTTTATCTTTTCCCTTACCATTAGCTTTAAGCGATTTCTTATTGGCTTTCTGGATTTTACCACCTTTAATCGCCATTACTTGTGGTGTTTCAGCCTTTTTAGGTAAACCTTTATCATACTCAATGAGCATAGCATGTAGTTCACCAATTGTCTTCCCCATGTTATGCATATTGTAATTTCTCACAAATCCAGCAAAATCACTAGTGAGGCCATTCAAGATTAAACCAACACTAAGATCTTGTGGTAGCATATAACCAAGATGTTTCAGTTGATCCAGATATCCTTTTATCTTAAGGACATATGCAGCAACTGGCTTACCCTCCTCTTGTTTGCAAGCATGGAAAGTTTGGATTAGGTCAAACCTCTCCACTCCAGCTTGTTTCTTAAACATAGATTTAAGCTCCTGAAGCATCTCATAAGGTGAATAATTTTCAAATTGTCTATGAAGTTCAGGAGTCATACTACCGAGCATAAGACAAGCCACCTCATTATGAGCATCATATAGCATTTCATTCCGCCAGCACATTTGCTGCGGAATCAACTGCAGGAGCAGGGGGAATAGGCTGTTCAATGACAAACATTTTCTTTTCAACTCTCAAGACTAACTTAAGTTGACGAAACCAGTCATTGAAATTATTTCCAGAAAGTTTTTCTCTTTCAAACATCGACCTGAAAGCCGAATGGTTTATGTTTTGAACATGTAGTGCCATCTACAAAACATAAAGTTCAAGTATTTAGTATTTTTGATAATGCTCCTTGAAGAAAATTAACTACCCATGTTTAATCATATAAACAATTAATTTTCTAAAGGCTAGGACCCTACTTGACATACCACCATCACATCAGTTGATCTGCTAGTGATGATGTATTCAAAAGGTAATTGACGATCAATAATTGCCACCAGTGCAATTCCTAGAACCTTATGGGACTTACTTTATTACAATAATATACCAGTAAGCATGTTTCATCCCATCTTATGCCTCGATTTTAAGGTCTCACCACTAAACCGATTAAGTCATCCAATCAAGAACTGTGATTATGTAACACTAACGTCTCACAAAAAAGTGTATAATCACCTTGGGATTGCAATTTTACATACGTCTCACGCATAGTAAAAAAATATCTGCAAGTGTTCTTACAAATTAGATGGCAACAACTTATTTAAAAAAGGGTATTATATTTGTCGTGACAAATATGTACGAAGAAGCATGCATACATCTTCGTATCATAGATTTTAATAAAAACTTTACTCAATTAAGGGCTGATTCATGGGAAGTGATGGTGATCCGGTTTTTGATGTATAAATAGTGTTACCTTTTTAAAATTGACGATTCAACGTGTTTTCAAAATTTAAAGATTTTATATTTTATCACGGGAAAAGATTAAAGAATGGTTAAAAACCATTCAAACCCTAGACCATTTGCGACTTCCTAAATAGTATGCAAGGTAAGGAAACTATAATGTAGTCAGATATTACAGGGTAATGGTATCTACAAGACTAAAGTCTTGATGAGTCTCCCCGAACCTTATCCTTGTAACTAAATAATACTTTTGCAAATTACTTCATTGATAAAATAAAACTTTAATTTGAAAACACATTATAAACTATTAAATTTACAAGTCTCGTCGTGGGAAACCCAAAGGCCATGATTATCGGATGTAAGCCGAACCCAAATTGACTCATAAGACTTCAATTAATAGTCCATAATAAATCTTATTTTATAATTATTAGTCACGTTTATATTTATTTTTCGAAAAACCCTTTTTATTTTCTCATATGTCAAAACTTAAAATAAAACAATATAAACACGAAACTAATACATATAACACTTATTTAAAAAACACTTAACAATTAAGCCATGCAAATATCAATTATGGTCCTAATTATCTAATAATTAAAACATGTATATATTCATATAATGCTCCTTCGTCCAATGACTCCGGCCACATCCATCGATATAATCGATTGCGTAAGCCATTTACAAATAAATACCACATAGCACATAAAATTTAAGCAACTTTAGGCCTCATTAAGACATAGTTAAGGTCTTCCCTAGCTTTTAAAGTCGTGGATCTTACCAAATCAATTTTAATGTCTATGTTTTAATTCTTGATAATCATATTTGCATAATAAACTTTAACAATTAACAAGATTTATATCACATATCCCTCCATGATAAATTGCATGTATTTATCATGGATGTCAAATTAACAATTAATTTTTGAACATAAAACCGATCAATTAACAATTTAAACACATCAAGTTTTAAACTTATAAAATCTCATACAACCTAGAATTCTTCTAATTAATTTTATAACCAATAAAGATTGAATCTTGATACATAAAGATCGAATCTTTATGCATAAAAACGCCCAAAGGGCTTAAAAAATTAATCAAGAACCCTAATCTTGTCAAATTTTATTACTTGTAACTATAAATTCTACAACCTGGCTCTGATACCACTGTTAAGTTTTTCCAACTTTTAACCATTAAAATCACGAGTACGCAACGGAAAGATTAACACGTATAGAATAACATAGTTAACAAGAGTGTGTACCTTTTAGCAATAAACAAAACACCGCCTTGAATATACGCGTATGTATAACACCATACGAAACCACTAGGATCAAAGTATGATCCCTTTAAGTCGACACACACAATACGTTCTTAGCAAACAACGAAGTATGCTAGTACTAGTAGTGTTTAACTAAATGATCACCTTCATCTTTGATTCAATCAACACACGAACAAAACACCACGGTTGTGGTATTTGATCACAAAAAGAAACCCTAAAGGGTGTTCGGTTTGCGACCCTTCAAGCCCTTACTAGTGGTGCATGGAAAATGGACACAGGTGCGAGTTCTCACCTTAATTCTTCTATTGCTAGTCTAAGTAATGTTTTTAATACTTGCACGTATCCATCTAACTCGGTTGGTGATGGTCACTCTATACCCGTCACCAACACGGGCCATAGTATTTTGCCAACTCCAACTAAATCTCTTCACTTAAATAATTTTCTTATCACCCCTCATATTGTCAAAAAGTTAATATTTGTTCGTCAATTTGTTCGTGACAATAATTGCACTATCGAATTCGATGCGTTTGGTTTTTCTGTTAAGGATTTCCTGACGCGCCGGGTGCTTCTCCGATGTGACAGCACATGGGATCTTTACCCAGTCACAGCTCCATCTCCTATCCCTCATGCTTTCCTTGTTAGTCAACATACGTGGCATCAACACCTTGGACACCAGGGGGTGAAGTGCTGCGCCGTCTTGTTTCTTCTAATTTTATTTCGTATAATAAAGAGAAGCCTCCCATTCTTTGTTATGCTTGTCAGCTTGGCAAACACGTAAGACTTCCGTTTATTCGTTCCAATACTATGGTTACTTCGTGTTTTGACATTATTCACTCGGATGTTTGGAATTCACCCATTTCGAGTATTTCAGAATATAAATATAATGTCTTGTTTCTGGATCATTATTCGCAATTTGTTTGGGTTTATCCTTTGATAAATAAATCTGATGTTATGTCCAGATTCGTATTGTTTCGTAATTTTGTTCGCGCTCAATTTAAGTGTGAAATCAAGTCATTCCAATGTGATCATGGTGTTGAATTCGACAAGCGTCGCCTACATATCCTTTTTGCCGAAAATAGAATTTAGTTTCGCTTCTCGTGTCCCCACACTTCTCAACAGAATAGGAAGTCTGAACGAATGGTTCATACCATTAATAACCTCATTCGCACCCTCCTTTTTCAAGTAGAACTTCCACCAACTTTTTGGGTCGAAGCTCTTAATATGGCCACACACTTACTAAACATCTTGCCTTCGACTGCTATTGCTCATGACATTCCCTACACCCGTTTATATAGCAAAGATCCCAACTATACCCTTTTATACATTTTTGGATGTCTATGTTACCCTCACCTCTATCCATCTCACAAACTTGAACCACGCGCAACACCATCTATTTTTTTAGGATATGACTCTTCTCATAAAGGGTATCATTGACTTGACCCACACACCGACAAAATAATTATTTCACGTCATGTCACTTTTGATAAAACCTTGTTTCCTTATGGATCCACTATACCCAAATCCACTTCCGCTTATACCTTTTTAGACGATACATATGACTTACACCCTACTGTTCCAAATCTTATCCTTACCACACCAACTATTGCACCAACTGATTCGTTACCACACCAACAAATTCCAACCGAACCTGCAGCTCCACAATCCCCTACCGTGGCCCAACCAACACCTGCTTCCCCATCTTCGGCCCAACATACACCAGTCCAATAGCCATCCCCCGCGGCCCAACATACACCAGTCCTACTTCAATTCTCACCTATGGCTGTCCCACACCAAACCACAACCGTTTCGGCCCAACATACACCCGCTATAGTCTAAAATCCCCTGGTTAACCCAAACCCTGACTCAATTCACCACATGGTTATGCATTTTCGTATCGGGACTAATCGTCCCACTAGGTGTCTCAATTTACATGTGTCTTTGGTTTCTCCTTTACCAAAATCTTATCGTGGTGTGTTTCGTGATCCAAACTGGCAAAATGCTATGCGTGATGAATATCATTCGCTTATTAAAAACAAAACTTGTACTTTAGTACCTAGACCACCGGATACCAATATTGTGCGTTGTATGTGGCTTTTTCGTCATAAGTATCTGGCAAATGACACGCTTAGTCGCTACACGGCTCGTCTTATGGCGAACGATAGTACACAGTTAGAAGGGGTTGATGGTGATGTGACTTTTAGTCCGGTTGTTAAACCGGGTACTATTCAGAATGTCCTTAGTTTAGCTGCTTCTCGACATTGGCTGATTCATCAACTCGATGTCAAGAATGCTTTTTTACATGGTGATCTTTCTAAGACAGTTTATATGCATCAACCTCTTGGATTTTAGAATTTTGTTCATTCTGATTATGTGTGTTTGTTATAGAGGTCTCTCTATGGGCTTAAACAGGCCCCCTAAGCTTGGTTTCAGCGGTTTGCATCTTATATTACTCGGGTTGGTTTTTCTTATAGTCGTTGTGACTCCTCTTTATTTATCTACAGACAGGGGACCGATATTGCTTACTTGTTATTGTATGTTGATGATATTGTTCCCACAGCTTCTTCTAAGAGTTTGTTGCAGCAGATTATTAGATCATTACATCAGGAGTTTGCTATGACAGATCTGGGTCAGCTCAATTATTTTTTAGGTATATCGGTTACACGTGATTCTTCAAGATTGTTTTTATCTCAAAAGAAATATGCTATTGAGCTACTTGACAGGGCACACATGGATAATTGTAATCTCAGTCAGACTCCTATTGATACTGAGTCTAAACTGGGAAGTGATGGTGATCCGGTTTTTGACCCGACTCTTTATCGGAGTCTTGCAGGTTCTCTACAGTATCTCACTTTTACTCGACCGGATATTTCATATGCAGTTCAACAGGTGTGTCTTTATATGCATGATCCCCGGGAGCCTCATTTCTCTGCTCTTAAAAGGATCTTGCATTATGTTCATGGTACATAGATTTTGGTTTGCAGTTATTCTCCTCCTCTACTATAGATTTGGTGGCTTATTCAGATGCTGATTGGGATGGTTGTCTAATTACTCGAAGGTTGACTTCAGGTTATTATGTTTTTCTTGGCAACAACTTACTCTCTTGGTCCTCTAAGCGTCAGCCGACGCTTTCTCGTTCCAGTGCAGAGGCTGAGTATCATGGTGTTACCAATGCTGTTGCTGAGACTTGTTGGTTGCGTAATTTATTACGTGAATTGCATACTCCTTTGACTTCTGCTACACTTGTTTACTGCGATAATGTTAGTGCTGTTTACTTGTCTTGTAATCCGGTTCAGCATCAGCGCACGAAGCACATTGAGATTGATATATATTTTGTTCATGACTTAGTTGCTGCTGGTCAGGTTCGAGTTCTTCATGTTCCTTCTCGTTATCATTTTGCAGACATTTTTACCAAAGGTTTGCCTTCTGCATTGATTGAAGAATTTCGCACCAGTTTGAGCGTCCGATGTCCTCCCGCTCTAATTGTTGAGGAGTGTTAGCTCGTATATTATAGTTTGTATTATTGTAATGGGCTCAAGCCCGAGTCTAGAAGACTCCTCATTCTTTTATAATATGGGTTGACATATGAAATAACAGTCAAAGACTTTTACCCTCCTTCATGTATTAGTTAGGTTTGCATCTCATGACTAACGTGTAGTAAGAGATCCGATTAAGCATTAGACAAGAGCCACAAGCTCATCATGTAAATCTTATCACCACAGTTAGTGTGTGTCTCATAATATAAACATTTATTTCTTTCTCTAGAATGCCAAGTTCTCTCCTACCTTTCTCTAGAACTTTCTTTCTCTAAAATCTTTTTTTTAATGTGATGATTCTTGATACATTGTGGAGACTTACAAAATTGGTATAAGAGTTAGCATATGATTGTGGAGTGATTTGGTTTTGAAAAACTGGATCAAAATTTATGTTCTTTTGATGATGTCGTGGTGTATAAGTGAACCAAAAAAAGTTGTAGTCAAGTTTCAAGTTCTTACTGATTTAATGTTAAAATTTGATGTTTTTATAATGTCTTAGGTCATTTGGTTAAGATCCACTTAAACAAAAATGACTATGTTAAGTGTATGATAAAATGTTTCGTTTTATGTTTATATGTGTTACTTATCCATCACAATGCGATGATTTTATATATAAATTTTGCAAATTTAAATCATTAAAATAATTGAAACAAAAATAAACAATATTATTTGATTTATATTTAAACTTTCTAGCCATCTCTTAATAGTAAAATGTCGTAGCCAGATTTTTAAACTCGAATCATTTTAATGAAACAAACAACACTTGGTATATTAGTAAAATCATTTTGCTCACTTTAATTATAAGTTTTTAAAGAAAATGATTTACTCTTTGTTTATGTTAGGAATTCATTTATGTGATGACATTTATTGAATTACCATAGTCACATATGCATATGCATGGACTAGAATAGGCATTATTATAAGCTTTGTATGTGTATGGGCTATAAATACCCCTCCATGACTTCAACGGAGGGGTGAGACTTGTATTATTTCACACATTAATACACTTTACCTTTCTCTCTCTACTCTCTTACTACAAATGGCTATCTCTATGTATTTAAAACTCTTCGACCTCCGAATCATAAATTCTTTGATTATAACATTTGGTCACGAGCCTTAGTTTGATCTTGGGTAAATTCGATTTGCATTTTTTATGGATCCCATGTCTCAAACTCAAATCTCTGTCATGTTTTATGTCACGTTTTAAGTCAGCCGTGTCTTAAATGTTTGTCACGTACGTCATTTTTATGGTCGATTTTGTCACTTATCTTTCCCCAATCAGTTTTTTGATGGAAAAGATGAAATTAACATTTAAACGAAATCACATCTTTCACGGCTAATATGGATGCACAATTTGGAACTTCGCCTTCTATGATTATAGTATGAGTGCATCCCAACGCCCATGACACTATACTATGAGCTACCTTATTCCCATCCGTTCTTGTAAACGACCATTCACAAATATCAAAACTACGCGAGTTTGATAGAATATCCAAAAACAAGGTCATGATTTGTAATGGTATAGACTGGTTACGAAGTGCGTTGACCAAAGATAGAGAATCTGTTTTGAAAACCACATTAGAGTAACCTCTACTTCGAGCGTGTATAGTAGCCCACCATAAGCGATTTAGAACTTTGATGAAAAAGCAAGGACACTTTTTTATGCGGTTTAAATAAAAAGGACAAGGGACTGTCACTTTTGCGTTTTAACAGGAAATACAACACTTAAACAATTTAAGTGTTTTGCGGAATAAGTACAAGCGGTTTAACTCTTGAAATAATCTTACTTTATGGTGGTTTAACAAGACCATCAAAGTAACCTCTACTTCGAGCATGTATAGTAGCCCACCATAAGCGATTTAGAACTTTGATGAAAAACAAGGACAATTTTTTTATGCGGTTTAAATAAAAAGGACAAGGGACTATCACTTTTGCGTTTTAACAGGAAATACAACACTGAAGCAATTTAAGTGTTTTGCAGAATAAGTACAAGCAGTTTAACTCTTGAAATAATCTTACTTTATGGCGGTTTAACAAGACCATCAGTTTCTGCGGTTTAACTTAAGTGAAATACTACTTGAGCGGTTTAACTTAGCTTCGACGATTTATATTAAGTGGTTTACTTGTGTAAACAACAAGCAGACCTGTTTGCGGTTTAATTTTTCTCATGCGGAATAGACCATGCGGTTTAACCTTGCGCTTTAACTCAGTAGTTTAACAGGGTTGGGGTTTAACTTTCTTTTTTTGCGGTTTAAATAACACGATGAGTCAACAACCGAGTCAACTCGGTAATTACCGAGTTAAAGCAACCATAAAAAAGAAAAACAAGAAGAACACCATACCAAGAACAAGAAAACTACAAAAATCAAAACCCATGTACCATCTCCTGACAACAACAACTAAATCTATTACTATCCTAATCCCATCATCACAACTTCATCTTCCCAAACACAAATAAAGAATCGAACTCAAACTGAATTAAAGCAAGATCTCAGATTGTTAAATTTAGCTACAAATCTTATAAAGATTCTTTTTGAACAAAAACCCATCATAGATCTATGAGAAGTATAACTTCTTTCATATTTTTTGGAAATATTGAAGAATAGACTAAAACAGGATTGTTTCATCCCTTCTTTATTTCGTTAAAGGAAAGTAGACACAACAAGGTGAAACCTACCCAATGTGACAACCCGAGAATTTCTGTTCAGTAAATTAGCCGTTTCCGTGTAGAAATTTGAATTTTTAAATGTTTCGTTTAGCTTTTCCGTTTAACCGGGAAGTTATTTCGTTGTTATCTGAGAATCATCGCCGGGAGCGAACCGGGACACCAAACGTTGTAGTATTTTGGCAATAGCCACGTTTTTATGTTTTAGAGCAATATTTAAAATTTCGTAATTTTCCGTGTTACCGTTACTCGTTTCGTTATTTACGTGATCCGTGGAATTTAACTACACTTTGTTGTGCATGCATGCTTGGAAATTAATTCATCAACTAGCACTAGTGATCCTAGAATGTGGGAAATTATTTTTGGTCCCCCTTTTGGCCTTGTCATAACCGGATATGTATATGTGTATACATAGGATTCATTTTTTTGAAATTGCTACAAGTTAAACAAGCATCCTACAAAATGGCTTGTACAAAGTCCTTCTATGCTCTCATTCGCGGATCATATTGGTCCCCTTTTTGCCTTGTCCCCTAACCGACGGCACACACATGTATGTGTGTGTGTGTGTGTAAATTTTACCTATAAACCCATTTGTTTCATCACTTCATTCTCATTCTTCACACACCAAAAATACATTCTCTTGTGTTTTCTCTCTCAAAAACACACATACATCTTCTTTTCTTTTCTCTCATTGCCGAACCAAAACACACACCCAAATCCATTCATTTTTAATCTTTGATCAACCATTTGAAGATATATTGTTCGAGTTGATTGTTATTTCATCCGGGTATTTTATAAAACAACGTTTGGGTTGTTCTTAGTTTCTATTCACCTTTCGTCGTGTTTCTTTGTAAGTCATCTTTACTTTTTCATAAATAAGTTGTACTTTTGCATTCGTATGATCATTCCGAACAAGGTGTACAAAGCGGATCGTTGTGAAAATCATTATCTAGTTTTCTATAAAACTACAAGTCTCAAAGTTTAATATTTTTGTTTATAAATGGAAGAACATAAAAAGTAGTTGTACTTTTGTGCATAAAAGTTCGTTGTGACTATTTTGATATATATATTGTTATCACTACGGCTATATCGTTTATTTAAGATTTATCGTATATTAAGTTTAAATATTGTTGGCGAAGAGATTAAGTTAGATGTTAGATTTGTTGTAAGCATAAATTGAATGTCGAAAAGGTTTAGGTTTAAGAACGGATTTGTTACGATATTTGAGGTGTTGTCAAAAATAGATCGGATATTCTTTCAAGTCAATAAAAGATGTACTTTTGTAAAACGGGTGTTTTCACGTGTCGAGGTTGATAAAAATGGAAAGTCGATATTTTTAGAAAGGTCATGCCGAAATTTCGTAAACTTTATAAAAGCGTCGAAAATATATTTTTATTATCAAACTTATGATAAAATGTAGAAAAACGTAAGTGTCGAGTTTAGGTCATTATTTTTAGCTAGTGAGTCAACGTTGATGTGTCGGGACACTAAAAGACGAAGTACACTAAAAGATGAAATACACTAAAAGATGAAATATTTTCTATGATGTTTTGAAGTGTTGAGACTTGTCAAAACTTATAACTTTCGAAAGTACGTTTTAAAAAGGGATACGCCGTGTCTACTCGTGCTCGGATGATCAGTTCTTACATTAAGCATTATTCGTTGTACATCATTCTTAAACGACGACTATATGATAGGTTGTCGCTAGAACCGTGTGATTTATTTTCACTTGTTCCACTACCCGTATAAGGTGAGTTCATAGCCCCACTCTTTTACTCGTTTTGAGTAAATGTTTTGTAACTCGGGGTGAGAAACATTGCTTGCTTTTAAAACTGGACACAAGTACTTTGCGTGAGATTTTCCCTGTTTACGTGTTGCTAATTAGCGTTTTTAGACCACTTACTTGCCCCACTTAATCATGAACCGTCTATCCCTTGACTGGAGGACAACGGCTCGTGGGTAGCGCGAGTGTTATAAATAGATCTATTAGGACTAATTATCCCTATCCGGGTGAGTAGCGCTCACTACCTACGGGGCTCCCGATAAACGAATATATACCATGTCGAAACTTAAGAAGGTAGTCTTGGTCAGTTACATCGGGGCTTGTTTCAACCTAGCAATATACTATGATATAAACGTAATTGGCTTTGGTGTCATGAGCTTAGCGCAAACGTATAATACCATTTTATGTGATGTTGTATTGTTATAACTGTCGAATTACGTTTTGCTTTATCTTGTGGTCCTCTATAATATGTTTGAAACTAACTTGAGTTCACTAAACTATATGTTGACATTTTAAGCATGTTTTTTTCAGGTGCTTAGCATGGATGTTGTTGATTGACTTATGTGAGATCTATTTGCCTTTGTACGGTTTTCCAGAGATTTATCTTGTTCTTTAAATACGTGGTGACTTATTTAAGCTTTAACATTTTAACTTTAAATCTTTTAGATTTAATCGATGTAAAACTTATTATTATTATTATTTTAAAACTTTGCAACGGTGTTTTTTTTTAAAACGTACCTTTAGAGGTCGTTCTTTATAATTTGTACTTGAGATGCTCAATAAAGTCACGCCTCCGGACACGTATTCCGTCCAGGCCCCGTCTGGGGGTGTGACAGTGAATATATAAATGTGTAGTGTAGACTTAAAAATTAGACATATATTGTGTTTGAGTATGAATTTTCAAGAATTTCTTAATAAATTCAAAAAAAATTAAATTAACATACTCAAACACCATATAATACCCTCATAATTTGAGAGGGAGCATTAAAAATGTTCCTAATGCGGCTTGTTAATAATTGGACATTTTTTTCCCCGAAAGCAGTTATATTTAAATCAATTAATATCTAAAATATCAAGAGATTTAATATTTTCGATAAAGGGAGAAAATGTGATTAAAATATATGGCTAAAGATGTGATTTTCAAGATCTCAAGTGTACGCTATCCCATATATGTGTCAAAGTGTAAATCTTTTGATATTTATATCAAACACTTTGATTGAACTTTTCAATGATTTTGGAAGGATTGTGATGGAATACCCAAAAGACCGACCATGTACTTAAATTTATGGAGTTATAAGGTGGTTAGGCATAGGTATTCAAATCCCATGATCCAGCCAGAACCGGAGGGATCTACCCAGGGATATCCACTAGATAGTGTAGAAGTCCTTAGGTATGATACAAAAGGAGAAAAAGTGAGAATCGGGAATAATGCCGACTGAGATGGAGCTAACACTGGAATAAACCCAACAAGGTGTTAGTTATGAAGTCTCGGTAAGCATTGAAGGGGTTGAAGAATGAAAAATAAATGTAAGGATAAAGGGTGAAAAGAAAGAAGCCCTCCATACACTTAGGCAGAAACCGGGTCAATACATAATCTGTCAGAAACACTAAGTTGTTGTTTGACATTGAAGACAGTCATGAACCCAGTGACGCTATGCACAACCCTCCCCAGCCACTCAAGGTCTCTCAACAAACTCTTGTTTCATTGCTCACGGAGATTATACGCATTTCTATCGGCTTTCTCATTCCGAGTTAGTTGATATTGAAAAGGTGGCAGTCTGCTCCAGCCTCCGATCACTAAAAAAACAAAGTGCACTATTAAGTCTAGAGCCAAAAGAGATCATCCATAAATCTCATTAGGACACTTGTCAAATTATGCTTGCTAAGTCACACAATGTGAATAACAAGATATATATTAAGAGTCGTACGCATTATCCTTGTGATTTTGCCAAAACATCCGAGTGATATCATTCACAATGAAGATGGAAATTCCGCTTGAGCCAACATCAAACAAGCTCTCGGTAGGTGACTTGTGCGATTCTCATGAATCAAACTTGTGAACAAATGGAAAGCAACAATGGTGCGATTCTATATGAATCAAACTTGTTCCAGGTTATGGATCTACGATTGATGAATTTTGAAATGCTGAAACTCTCGATGTGTCACAAAACCACTTTAGCAAGTGACATATTCATTGATTTTCAATTCAATTTTTCTATTTAATCGGTGAAACAATAACTCACTGGTTTACTCTTATCGTGATGTCTGCTTTGAGACATTCTGATAATGAGAACATGCTGAGTATGATGAATCTAATACATATGTGTTAGAAAGATTCAACACTACAGCTGGAAATCCTGTCAAGAAGATTCTTTTTAAATTAAATCTATCTGATCACAGGTCGATCATCACGGATTCGAAGGTTACTCCAACCAAACACGAGCGAATGACAAAGCCACATTCGTTCCTCCCGCTTTATTGCTAACTATTTTATTTTAGGAATATATAAAGATGGTCATAGAGGTACCTGGTTCCAGCTGACTCACATATCCATAGCCGCATGCTCATACTCGACCAACAGTTATAAAGATACCATGAAAGCTCAAGTACATGTTTCAAGACTTCCGCTACTCTGATACCGCACGTCTTTCATGAAGTGATGAAGTATTAAAGTCAAAGAATTTCAAAGAAGTATTCGTCACTCTGATACCGAACGTCTTTCTCAAAGTGACGAAGTGTTAAAGTTAAAGAATATCAAGAAAGATGGTTACACTCGCTTTCAAACATCAAGAATAATATGAGCATGTCGGTCCAAAAGTCACAAGTTCACAAGATAACAAAGTTTACAAGATGGCAAAACGAGATTATGCTTGGTTAATGATCTCAAGATGCTCAAGATCACATATTCATGTCAAGTACAAGTTAAAGGAACAAGCTCAAGCCTAAAGTCTATGATCACTACACCATATTCATAAGAAAAAGAAAATAAAATGAAGTCTGCGAGCACAAGAATGAAGACTCAGCATAGTATGCTAGGTTTAAGTTTTTGTAACATGAAGTGACCTCCCTTAGGGGGATGGAGATTGTTAGGAATACGAAATTCTTAGAAAAGTCTCGGTCACTTCATAGATATCGGTATAACATTAAAATACAGAAGAAAACTATTGTTAACTATTTTGAAAATTAAAATCCTATTTTTAAAATGCAAAATTAAAAGCTCAAAAATGAAATAAAAATTTCTAAAGAGGGTAAAAGGTTTTTTTATGATTGTAAAACTAAAAGTATTTATCCTAATGCTAAAAACTATTTTTTGTATTTTTTTAAACACTTTTTTCTATTTTTTATCTATTTTCTAAAATTTAAACTTACGAAAAATTATAAAAATTAGAATACTAAATGGAAAAATCTAAAAAATTCAGAAAAAGTCCTAATTATGACAAGGAACAAGGGAAATATGCTAATAACTAAACAGCTTAAAGAAAAAGCCCTGAAATAAGCTAAATAAGCCTCGAAGAGCTTATGGGCTAAAGGCCCAAAGAAAAGGGTAAAAGGATTGTGTGTTCAATAGCTCACAGATGAGCTATTGAAGCACAATGGTAAAACGTATGGTTTATAAGAGAGAGGTCTTGGGTTCGAGGTCTGGCAACCCCTTTTTGCTATTTTTTTTTTACTTTTTACAAAAACTAAATACTAGAACTTATAAAAGACACAATTTTAAGCAAATTTAATGAAAGGAGCATAAGCTGAATCTCTAAAACAAGCTCAGAAAGAGCTTTTGAAGATCACTGTTACAGAAAGTGGGCTTTTGCTCTTCAAAAATGCTTATTTGGACTAAAATTCTTGTACAAACTTCATTATAGCGCAAAATTTGAAAATAACAAGCTGTTATAGAATCCTTGTACATGTAGAAATGCTAGTATTGAAAAGCTAAATGAAACTGAAAGCACCTAATACTATGAAACTCAGATTTCAAAAAGCTAATTAGATCATTACTAAATAATCAAAGACAAAATTAAGTAAATAGCTCAATAAGCTATTTCAGACCTTAAACTTTTGAAAACTGACTAAAAAACTATTAAGCTATGAAAATAAATGATAAAACCCTATCCTATAAGCTAGAGTTTTGAATTTAAAAGCTACTTTCTAATTCCTACTATTTTTTAGACTTTTTGAGTTTTTTATGACTTTTGAAAGCAAATTTACTAAAGAGAAATAGCTAGAAATAAGAAAATAAAACTTATTCTATCTAAAGTTATATCTAAACTAAGGTTATACTAAATTTTAAAATCTAAAAGCTATTTTATCTAACCTAATATTGAACAAAAAAAATAGCAGTAGGAACTGATAAGGTTCCTACTGATGCACTTGGCTAGATGGCAAAGTCCAAATGCAGGAAACCAAAATGGTTTCTTCTGCACTAAACACACTCAACAAGAGTGTTTAAACTTAAATCAAGCAAAATCCAAGCCTTAAATGGCTTGGTTCAAGTTTTCACAAACAAAGACTAGGGGAAAAAGGTCCCCTGGTGCTGAGACTTAAGATTAAGCCTCAAAATTCTTAAAACCAAAGACTAATCCTTCTAAGCTCTTAAAAAAACTATTCTAACATTAAGATCAAGCTTACTTAAGAAAAACTCCTAGTCATTTTGACTTTTAATGGTCAAACAAGCTAAATCCAAACACTCCTTTAACTACTTGACAGATTTGATTAAGCAACTAAGATGATAATCTAATGAATAAGACCTTAATACCAGATATCATAAAGCTTATATTACCCCTCATAAGCATAAATCAACAATTATTAAAGCTGAATTTAAAAATCTACACTAGTTGCTAACTAATATTTTTGGTTTTTATATGTTTTTAAGACAGAAATGAAACTACTATGTTCTAAAATGATTAAGCTAAAAACAGATGATGAATAAGCACTAATTAACAATATTAAACTCAAATTAGCAGCTAGAAAACAGATAAGCACTTTTTAATAAGCAAATAAGCAAATCTAAACTAATAAGCAATTATTAGGCAATTAAACTAGAAATTAAAGACAAAGGAATTTAAAAGCAAACTTATAAGTAGCTTCAGCTTAAAAAGCTTACATTGCTTTTTAGAGCTTATCTACTAGCTCTGGCTTATTTAAATTAAGCCAGTAAAGGTCCTTGGGAGTCCTTTCACAATTGACTCCCCTTCCATAAGCTAAAATCCAATAAGTTCAAGGTAGGTAAGTTTTAAACTAATTTTAGAATTAAATATGATTAGGACTGAATAAAGCTCAAATCATGAGCTTATAGACTCATGAGAGCTGAAAAGTAGCTATTATATAAGCTGAGTATAATAGTAGCATATCTGAAAGAAAATGGAGCTTATGAGTGCGAAATTAAAAGAGATTATAACAAAGCAAACTGGATTTCATTTACTAAAAACTCTGATTACATTGCTTGAAAAGGAAATTACAAAACATTTAAAATTACATTAAGCTTAAAACTAAAATTTAAACTAAAAATTTAAAAGCTAATACTTTGGATTAAGATACGAATGTGTGTGATAGTATTTTCTTCTGAAGTGTGAGCCTATTTATAGCCTCTCATAGATCCTTCTAGGCCTTGCCTTGCAGCCCAAGCTCCTTTTCATCCAAACCGTACAATCAATCAATCATTGGATCTTCAATATGAGCATCAAGTATGTGCACAAACAGATTGCCAAGCTGGCAATCCTTTGATGTGACAGCTTGTGCTAGTTTTGTGAGTGTTTTTTTTAGGTGTAAAACAGCAATTCCTTGGCTTTCTTCATGCCACGTAGTGATGATTGCTTGAATGACCAATAAGATGCCTTGAGATGACGTTTTTAACCCTGCCATCATGTACTATTCCACCTGAATAGTCTTTTGTACCCTTTAATTGACAAAAGCCCTTTGTTTTCACCCTTGAGTAACTTGTAGAAGATGAATGAACAGTAACAAGGCCTTTGGCGCCATTTTCAACTGAAAACGGGTAAAACTTTTTAAACTTTGGGCTTATGGCAAATTCAGTCCTTGTATTTGTGTTGGAAGTGGTGTGAAGTTTTGAAATTGGCAGAACAAGTCCCTAGAGTTTTATAAAAGGGTTATAGGTTTAAGTTTTGGGCCGGGTTTTGGGAAATGGGCTTGGAATTTGGTTTTGTTGTTTCCGGGTGAAGGGTTAAGGAAAGATTAGGGCCCATTAAGCCTTAGGGACCATTTGTGTAACTTTTGGAACTTAGGGGGCTTAAATGAAAACATTGGGATTTTTGTCTTCTAGTGTTGACTTTGAGAGTTGACCAAGGTTTGACTGAAGGTTGACTTTTCTTGGCTTTGGCTTCCGGCACTTGCACACTCTTTCGTTCTCGTGTCCGTGTTTCGTACCCGTTTGTTTTTTGGCACAGTTTTTCTTTTGGATTTTGATATATCCGTTACTCTTGCACACACAAAACACATAAAAACAAGTATATTTTTGCATTTTTAGTCTGTTTTGGGTTTAATTGGCTTTTTTAGGTTATAAAACAGATATGTGTATTTTACATTATCTCCAAAGTCCCAAAAGCTAAAAACGATTGCGTGTCCTAACGCAAATAATCACATTCCTTATAACAAATACTCGAAACTTCCCCAAACTAAACCTTTGAAAAGTAGCAAAGATTTTTGTTGAGAGAACTAAGAGATCAACAAGTTATAAAACACCTGAATTCCCATTTTTAAAACTTTTTCTCTTTTTATGATTTTTTCCTTGATATATTACTAACTGACACTTTTTATTGTGTTGAACTTAATGTATTGTTTCATTACTTCTTGTAATCTTTAAGGTCTTAGAACAAAAAGCACAAATAAGTGTCTAAAAGATAACTTCATCATTCCCGATTTTTCACTTTTCCCATACTAAGCTTAAAAATAAGATCATTGTTAAGTACGAGCTAAGATGCTAAGACTACTTATAATTACAACTTGTGAATTTCTCTTCCCGACATAAATCATATGTGTGTGCTCAAATTAATTTAAACCATTAAATCCACATATTTAGATAGTTGAAATCCGACCAAGCTTTACACATGGGCCTTTTGGGCTAATATGTTAATCACTTAGTAAGATCACAACTCAAAGGAAAAACAAAAAACTTCCTTAGCTTAAAACATCGTTGGTTCACTTGTCACCATTATGACTTTCTGCTCTAGCATCCACTGTATTCGGGTAAGTGCTAAGGCTTTTGACACCCCATCCGGAGAATAATAATCGAGACGCATGAACTTTCGATGAAAAAGCTTTGCAGACTTTTGCAAATTTTGGTTCAAAAGAGTACCTTGGTTTTAGAAAAGGAAACTTTTACTATTTATTTTCTAACTTGCAACATTATTATTATTATTTACATTATTAGGCTAGGAACCGGTATCACTTTTCTTTTGACGACACATCGGCCACGCCTCCGACAAGAGCTCGTGTACTTATTATGATACTGTTAGCCTCAAAATATTGAGTCGAACATGAAGTTCGTTCATTATGTATTTAAGTCTCGGTCAATTAATTAGTTTTTTTTTTTTTTTTTTTTTATATTTTTTTTTTTTTTTTTTTTTTTTTTTTTTTTATTTTTATTTTTTTTTTATTTTTTTTATATTAATTTTTTTTTTTTATTTACTTTTATTTTCTATTTATTCTATTTTTTTTGTTATTTTTTCATATTTTTTTTATTTTTTTTTTTTTTTTTTTTTTTTTTTTTTTTTTTTTTTTTGTTTGTTTTTTTTTTTTTTTTTTTTTTTATTTTTTTTTTTTTTTTGTTTTCTTTTTTTTTTTTTTTTTTTTTTTTTATTCTTTTTGTTAAATGTTGTAATAGAATATTATCGGGAATCGGGCTCGATAGTTAAACTAATATTGTATATGTTTCGGGTTTAATCCCAAGCAAAACCCGAGCCCGAGTCCTAGTTAAATATATCGCGCGTCACATTAAATGTGTAGGGGTATATAAAGATATTTTTCACTTAGAAAAATATTTCTTCTCATTTTTAATAAATCTCTTTTCTCTCAATTCTCTCATCTCTCTCTCTCTCTTCTTTCTCTCATCTAGAACAACTCACTTCTCTTTCTTATTTCTAGTTCTTGATCTGTGATTGATTCGTGTTATGAAGTGTTAACGATGATGAGACAGTGTGATGAAGATTTGCTGAGTGATGAGCTGATATTAGTTTTAAGAGGATTAATATGAGTAGCTATGTAGAATATGTGGGATTGATGGGGACCGTACCTTATTTGATCCTAAATTGGCATCAGAGCCTAACGTGTGTGGTTTCGTGGTTGATTCTTGTGGTTCAAAAAGATCAAATTCGTGTGTCATTTGAGCTCAAAAAACAATCTAAAACCCGGATTTTGGTGTTAGATGTATGAATTTTTATGTTATTAAGCAAGATCTAGGCATAAGGTAACTAATTGTGCAAGAGAAATCAAGTTAAAAGGTCAAAAAGGGTGATTTTTAGGCCATTTTTGGTGGAAAAAGTCGTATATTTCGTCGTTGCGTTTTGACTCTCTGGCAAAGTTCTTGGTTGCGTTTTGATCATTGGTTGCGTTTTGATCATTGGTTGCGGTTTTGGAAATTCCCTTGGTGCGTTATGCTCTTTGGTTGCGTTTTGCCTAATTGAAGAACTATATTGCGTTTTGGACTAGGAGAAACTCTGCAATCAGACTTCATTGCGTTTTGGCTCAGATTTATTGCAGTTTTGATCCAAATCTCAACCACTGCGTTTTGACCAATCTCAACCAATGCGTTTTGACCAATTCTCAACAACTGCGTTTTGACATATCTCATACATTGGCTTTGACCAAATCTCAACACTGCCTTTTGACCAAATCTCAAACATTGCCTTTTGACCAAATCTCAACCACTGCCTTTTGACCAAATCTCAACATTGCCTTTTGACCAAATCTCAACCACTGCCTTTTGACCAAATCTCAACATTGCCTTTTGACCAAATCTCAACATTGCCTTTTGACCAAATCTCAACCACTGCCTTTTGACCAAATCTCAACATTGCCTTTTGCCCAACATCCTTGAGTTGAGAATTTGACAATTGTTCTTCATTTGAGACTTGCTGCTTGTGATTGACCTTCCTTAGACAACAAACCTCAAGGACTGAGAATCTTCATTTGGGAACTTAACAAACCAATCATTGTCTAATCAAAGAATAAAATATGACACAATTATTCATTTCCGGTTATCTAGTTGATCTTATATAAATCCCGTTAAATTAATAAGCGGTTTTTGATCATAGACGGGTTTTAAAATCCGTGAACATGAATTGTATTCAAAAACCACAACCTCAATCAAAACTCACTCCACTAAGATCACAAAACTTTTTTAACCTTCATAATTACATTAAAATGGAAAACAAGAGTACTTCATTTTCGGGTTCAGTTTTTTGAGGAAACCAGAGATACAGGAAAACTGTAGATGACAGCAAAGATTTTCAAAGAAAACTCCTTGAACATATTGAATGACCTTAAAATCAACCACTCAGCTTCTCAAAGTCAGACAACTTTTCTTCTGGTTGTCTTATTGTTCAACAAGCTTTTGCACAAACTCTTTGGTGATGGTGTCCAGAACCTTCAAGGTTCTGTTATCTCAACACATGAATAACTTAGAAACACTTCTCAATGCTGAAAACACTTCACGAGATGGATTCCAAATTCAGCTCTAGTGTGGATCAAAGTAAGTTCTTAAAAGGTTCATTAACTCTGTCTTGTTAAAGCCTCTCGATATTTATTTCAGATCTTTTTATAGATCGGAGATGTAAGAGAAACTTCAGAGATTATATACATTAAAGCTCAAACATTCAAGGAAACAATCATCAAGAACATGAACTCCATTGAGCAATGTATAATAGAAAAGATCAAGTCATGAGCAAGAGCTTAAGATGACGTTGAAAAAGTTGAGGTGAAGACAGTTGCAGATTCAACTGGAGCAAAAGGTTCAAGAGGGTTAGTCATTTGGTTACAGTTCAGGCGATGAAACAAGCAGTGGGAATTGTATCAGTTGAAGAGATTTGATAAAGGCAGGAATTGGCAAGCACATTACGGTTTTATGGCAAAGATTCAGGAAGTCTTACCTGCAGAATCAAGTTCTTCAGTTTACGCCATTAGAACCAAGTAACCAAAACAAATGATGAAAAGAATTGTGTTTGCCAATGAAAGACAACATTTGAGAAACATGTTGCAGAATCTTATTGTGCTGGATGATAGGTGCTGTTTTGCGTTGCTAATTTAATTGCAAAATTTAACTCTTGATACTGAGGAAAACAAAAACGATTTTTTTAAATAGCATTAAAGAAAAGCCAAACGCATCAATGACTCAAGAATTGGAAGAGTGCAAAAAAAGAACCTTGATGAGAATTGTAGGGTTTGGAGGAGGCTATTAGTTGTCGGGATAGTGTCTGATTGCACTTCAGAAAAAAACGGATATGGAGTTTGAGAAGTACAAGGCTTTATGACCGGACGATTGATTCTTGAAATTCTTCAAACAAAGTTAATGAAACTCTAGGACTATTAGCTCTAAAGACATTGAAATAAAAAAAGGTTGAAAACTAAAGCCTATGAAATTCCGTTCTCAATCAGAAACACGATTGAATTAGGTCAAAAAGAGTCTTTTAATAAGGTCACAACTAGAAGTTATCTCAAAAGAGAAAACAAAAAGGTCATTTCGGTTTTAAAGTTAAGGAGAATAAAGATATGACAAGATGATGGAAATGGACAAACAGTTAAAAGTTTTTGAACGAAATTATTTATACTCGTAATCGGTCAATTCCGACCATTCATATGTAGCACACATATGTGCGACATATAATGGTTAGACTAACATTTGCCATCAAGGTACCTAAGAAAGCTTCAATCTGAGAAGCCCTGTTTGTATGAGATCCATATGATACTTCTGATCTTGCAAAAGATTTGCCCCAATAGGAAGAGTCCTGACTAATTGCAAATGAGAGTAGATCAAAATGAATAAATAGTATGTTAAAACATATGATTACACAAAACGAAACATATCTTTATGAAATTTTCAAAGCACCCCTCACTGGAGTATCTTTCTCTGTTGGAAACGAGCAACAAAATAAAGATGTTAGAAGACAATGTGGAGAAAACCGTTTGTTAGAACAAACCAAACATTGATATAAAAACGTTGCTCTTTCTACCCGTTTCGTAATCCATTAGTTAAAAGTAGACAAGTTTTTACGACAGACATTTACATCAATCAATTTAGAGAAAATTGTTGATAAAGCTTGGTTAACATACTAGTTGATTATTTTCGGGTGCCAACTGCTAAAGATATGGAAGTTTTGATAAAAACCTTATTAATGCCTCTTTCCATAAAAACTCAAAATGATAGTTTTCGTTTTGAACATGAACTTAAAACGGAAATGCATGAAGATTTTGAGTACGTTAAATCCCTTGAAAAAGAGATTGACGAACTTGAATCTGAGAAGGCTAATTTTTCAAACATATATGATCTACTTCTCGAAGAGTGTGTGTCTAAAGATGTTATATGTTCATATCTGCATTATCTATCTGATTTAATTGCTCATACTGAATTATAATGCTTGTATCTTCATAAAGTCAAAGAATGTGAATGTCTTGCAATAAAGCTTTCGAAACAAACTGAATCTGTTAACAAAGAAGTTCATAATAATTTGTTAAAAAGTTTTTCTAAACTTGAAAAACACTCGATTTCTCTTGAACTTGCTTTACAACAATGTAAAGAACACATGAAAAACAACTCAGTTTGCAAAGAAAACGGATCAAATGTATTTTGAAAAGAACGTGAACAATATCATGAAATACAGGATTTGAAAGCTCAAATGCAAGACAAGAACATAGCAATAAGTGAGTTGAAGAAACTCATCGAGAACTGCAAGGGAAAGTCTGTGGAAAACTCAGTTTGTAAACCATATGTGTTCGACAACCAAATGCTCAAGAATTCCATAAACCATCAGTTTTAGGGAATACCGACTCCTTTTTCAAATTCTCCTTGAAATGAGAGTTTTCAAACGAAACAGTAGGTTATATAATCTAATGTGTCGGATGGGTTTATTTAAACAAGTCATTCAACAGAATTGCCTCAGATTAGAAACAAGCAGTTCGAAACACCAATGTGATTGCACCTTGACCCTCTAGGAATAACCCAAAGCATGTGTCCATTTCAGTCCTAAAGAATTTGTAGGACTCAAATGACATGGTTCATAATACTACCTAGAGAAAGCCTAGAAAAGTGCACAACTTCAGAAAGACAAAAGTTGTGATATGAAAACCTAGTATGATTATTCCTGCTAGTTACCAAACACTGCTAATGGTTGCAAACAAAACTTTGGGAATTGGCATAGCATCATAGTTGTCGGTATTACAAACAAAGATGTTCACATAAAAAGAGAATATAGGAAAACAAAAAAATATAAAGCCTTCTTGAAGTCCAATGACTTTGCGATGTCCTACATGCAAAAAGTGCGCTTTTCAGTTGCACATCATGATGAATGGTCTAGAATACCTCTCAAAGTTAAATCCTCGTGCTCTGCATAGAATAATGGAGCAAAAATCCCATTAAGACAACAAATGCGATATATGCCCCTAGAAAAGACAAGGGAATCTTAAAGACAGAAAGACAGATACATCTGGACATAGATTTTCAAAGAAAATGACTTCCACTTCTGAGAAAAATAACTTCTAGATCTTGTCTAGGTGGAAACAAACGGGTTTAACGATTTTCAAGACTGTTGGTCTTAGGTGGGTTTCCCATAGGAAAGTTAATCAACTACTGTACTACGAGGCAAGGTGACAGTGAACCACGTATGGTTCAAAGTAGATATCCTCATTTTCATGCATGCAAACAAATCCCTAGGTTTAAGTGCTGGTAATTCATCAATGGTCAAAACAACAAAGACATTGGACTTAAATGCAGATTGCACTATACATGTAAAGCAGGAAAATCATCAGAGTGTGGTGCAAAAAAATGTTGGATATCTAAGAACCTAGTGCAGAATGGTTTCAAATAAGATGATAACCGACACTGCATATGGTCTGCTTGGAAAAAAATAACACTTCAGGCCCCCCGCGGCCCGTCCGTTCCTTAATGATCAAATGAATTGTTGTTTTGAACAACGCAGTTAAATTCAAAAGTTAGAGCGAGTTGTAGAAGTTAGAGTTCAAGCCTCGTTCTTCATCAAGTGATGTCTAGATCATAACAGTTTTCAGACCTCGCACCACAACGACAAGAGATGTTCTGTCGGAAAATGTCTCTTCAGACCTCGTTCCTTAAGGGACTCCCTAAAGGCGTCAGATTATGAAACTCTGACCTCGTGCCCCAAGACAAAATGTTGTTCTACAGCAGGGGGAAAAGACAGATTCGTTAGGATTTCGTCATCGTCACAACAAGGGTTAGAATTTCTCTTCAGTCCTTTACTTGAAGAATATTACAATCCAACACACGGTCTCGCTGAGGAAAACAACAATGATCAAGCACCGAATGCATCGTTTCACCAAGATGACTTTTTCAATCCTTTTTGTACACGTGGTGTTTACAAGTAATTGGTCGCTAATTGACGTTTGATGAGTCTTCCGTACAAAAATTGCTGTGACTTCTTCCTCACACAAACATTGATATACCGATGATGCGCATTCATTTTCAACCACAAAGTCATGATTAGATGGCCTCCAAAGATCATCCATTTGAACAAGTTCGTTGGAATCCAACCATGCCGGGTCTTTTTTTTAAAAACAAGACAACAGCTTGCATTGATCCTGAAATGTGTAATGTTTGTGCTAACAGGTGAGTATTGTTGAACCAAAGAAACATTAAGGGAGGCAATGGTATTTGGAGGGATTGGAAGCAATGCAGGAAGAACTTCATCAGTTCGACAGACTAAAGGTCTGGGAACTAGTCGACAAACCATTTGGCAAGATGATTATTAAGCTAAAGTGGTTATGGAAGAACAAGAAGGATGAAGATCAGACTGTAATTCGCAACAAAGCACGACTTGTTGCTAAAGGTTATGCTCAGGAAGAGGGTATTGATTTTGAAGAATCATTTGCTCCAGTTGCTCGCTTGGAAGCAGTTCGGATTTTTGTTGCCCACGCAGCACATAAGTTCTCTTTGTAATTTACACATACTTTAATCAACCTTTTTATTTTCCTTTTTATTTTCTCTCTATACTTTCTCTCTCTAGTTCATCACTTGTGTGAAATGAGTTTTCTTCATTGGTGTTTGGAGAAAACTGTGTATAAAATAATCTTTGTAAATAGATTTTATTTTATTATAAAAAGCAACGATGAACTATCAAACTTCCTGATGTCCAAAGGCTTTACTAAAGGTACAATTGACCCAACTTTATTCAAGATAAAATACGGGGAGGATATTCTACTTGTGCAGATTTACGTTGATGACATAATTTTTGGATCGACAAATCCTAAATATTCAAAACGATTTGAAAAATTAATGCACAGTAGATTTGAAATGTCCTTAATGGGGGAGATGAAATTCTTTTTAGGACTTCAGATCCACCAGTCCCCAAAAGGTATTTTTATCAATCAGGCCAAGTACGCTTTAGAAATTCTGAAAAAGCATAATATGGACAATTGTCACTCCATTGGTACACCATTGGCTACTAAACCCAAACTAGATGTAGATTTGAGTGGAGAACCCGTAGACCAATCTGATTATCGTAGTAAAATCGGGTCACTCATGTACTTGACATCTAGTAGACCAGACTTAGTGCAAGCAGTATGCTATTGTGCACGTTATCAAGCACGACCAACTCAAAAGCACCTCAAGGAGGTTAAAAGAATCTTTAAATACCTAAAGGGTACCATTAACATGGGACTCTGGTATCCAAAGGATTCTGGCTTTGAACTAACAGCATTTTCAGACGCTGATCATGCCGGATGCCTTGATACTCGGAAAAGCACTTCTGGAGGGATACAGTTCCTTGGTGATAAGCTAGTAAGTTGGATGTCAAAGAAACAAAACTGCACTGCAATGTCTTCAGCAGAGGCAGAGTACGTGGCGTTATCTGCAAGTTGTGCTCAAGTAATGTGGATGAGGACACAGCTTAAAGATTATGGCTTCAACTACAACAAAATACCGTTGTATTGCGACTCTCAGTCAGCCATAGCAATCTCATGCAACCCCGTGCAACATTCGCGAACAAAGCACATCCATACTCGGTATCATTTCATAAAGGAACAGGTTGAAAATGGTATAATTGAATTATATTTTGTCAGAACTGAATACCAATTAGCTGACATGTTTACGAAAGCCCTTCCTGAGGATCGGTTTAAGTATCTTGTCCGAAGGATTGGTATGAGATGTTTGACTCCAGCGGAACTGGAGGTTCTGGCAAATGAGACTGCTTGATATCATCATCAAACATCACCGTGTAAATATTTTTGAGAAAAGCAAAATACAAAAATATAAAACTTCAAAAAGAAAATACAAAATCAGAAAATCAGAAAATTTCCAAAAAGATTCTTCTCGACATGTCTCTTGGAATCGATAACATTTACGTGCTTAGAAATGTCGATTAACATTGACACGGGTGTGTAAATGAAGTTCGAGCGAGAGTTTGCAAATAGTTTCAAAACATGTCATTTCTAATTTTCTAAATGGCTTATGTGCAAATGTCAGTACATAACCCGGACTTCAAATAAAGGAAGGTTTATAACTTATCCTCACAACGAGAAAATTAACATTTCTCGGTCTTGAGCTGTTCTTACAAGACATTCAATATCTTTAGCTCAAGAAAAAGGATAGTGTACGTTTCAGTGCGCTTACCCTTACTGTTAGAAGAGAAGTCCTCTAACATCTGGTTTTTCAAAAAGTTGAACACAATTTTTCAAGAATTTCTCGATGACAATTCATAATCTTTCAAAATTGTGTGTTCAACACTCCAACCCTCACGATGTTTTCAAAATACAACAATTTTTCAATTGGTCCTATTTTTGAGGGGAGTGTTTCGAAAACAAGTTTTAATGTTTTTGGATTACATCAACATCGACATTCTATGTATTCCAAACTTATCAAAATGTTCAAACCATCATGTGAAAATATTTTCTCCCTCGGAATTTTCAAGACATATTTTAATCACAAGGTATTTCAAAATACTAAGTGTTTATTATTAAATAAGGGGAAGGAACAAAAAATAAATGTATTTAAAATATGAATCTATTCGACTCATGTGCTGACAAGGTTTAATGTTCAATTTATTACCAACAACATCTTAATTTCACGACGCTTCTGAGTCATAAGGTGGTTAGGTTAGGAATCCATCCTATGATCCAACCAGAACGGAGGAATTACCATGGAGTAATCCAAAGATTAGAAAATAGCATCCTTAGGTATGATTGGAGATGAATGTATTTGGAAAATGCCACCTAAGATTGAGTTAACACCGGAACAACACAACAAGGTGGTTAGTAATGACGTTTGGTAAAGCTTTGAAGCGTGAAAATTAAAAAGAAATGTATGGATAAGGGTCTAAAGAAAGAAGCCTCCACACAACTTAAGGCAGAATACCGGGTCAATAAATTTGCTATCAGAATCACATGATGATTGTGGTATTGATAAACGGCATCATGGACCCAGTGATGCAATGCACACCTTCCATGCCATTCGGGTTTCTCTCAAACAGAAAATTGTCTCATTGTCACGGAGATACACACGTTATTATGACATCTCACTCCGAGATTGTTGATATTGAATCTGGTGGCAAACTCTCCAGTCCTCCGAGTACTAAAACCAAAATGCCCCACTATAGAGTCTAGGCCATGAGATCATTCAAAATCTCGTTAGGACACATTCCTTTTCAAACACTTGTTGAAACATCATCAGGTTCACAGCTGTATCAAGAGTCCTTACGCAATATCATTTGTCGATATTTGCCAGAAACATTCAGAGTGATACTCTTTATTATCTTTACATGACGAATGGGGGGAAATCCTGCCAGTGTCACATCAAACAGCACTGCTGGTAAGGTGACTTGCGAGATTCTATATGAATCACTTGTGAAAACTGGATTTCGATTTGCGGTCCGTAATGAATTGACGGTGATGAATTTTGATAAAAAACATGACCACTTCGTATGTGTTACAAAAACTCTTTAACGAGTGAACCCACGTCGATTGATTTTCAAATCTATTTTCTCGTTTATCACTTAACGAAACATGCCAGGGCAAAAACGGTGGTAAGGGAAACCTCAATCCCTATACAATGCTCTAATCTACGAAGTCATACTATCTAGAAAGCTCAAGATTGAAAGACAAGAAAGACTTTCCGCTAACTCTGATTTGAAGCTTTCAAGATAATGCAAAAGTATGAGCATGTTGGTCAAAGACATAGATCGCAAGATGGCTTAGCCGATCGCAAAGCATGAAGGAACAAGTTTACAACAGATAATGAAGGACAAAAGACCAAGAATACCACTCGAGCTTAAACGACAAAGCAAATACGTCGACTGTCTTCATGAAGGAGTGTCATCAATGAATCACTTGGGGAGATTGTTAGCCTCAATTTTATTGAGTCATAAAGGAGCTCGTTCCCGTGTTCAAGACTCACTTCGGGGAGATTTTAGCCTCTATTTATTGAGTCGAACAGGAAGCTCGGTCACTCTTACGATGGAGCTTCGGGTCTTTAATTAGCTAATGTTGTAATTAAAGACTATATCGGGAATCGGCTTCGAGAGATAAATCTAATACATGATATATGTTTTGGGTTTAATCCCAACAGCAAAAACCCTAGCCGGGTCCTAGTTATATAATCCCGCCGAGTCACATTAAATGTGTAGGGTATAATATATATACTTTAGATATTTCTAAATATCTAAATATATTATAGGATATTTTCATTATGAATATATCTGTTTTTCTAATTTCATAAAATATATTTTTCTTTTTCTCTTCAACTCTCTCTCTACTCTCTCTTCTAACGAGTCTCGTCTCTCTCTCTTTTTGGATTCGGGGTTTCGGGTTGGAAGTGGAAGTATTAAAGGGTTCATACAGTTAATTACTGGATTGTAAGCGTGAATGTTATGAATAGATTTATTTGGGATTGACATCCCCTTTCGGGTGAGTAGTGCTCACTAGTTTCGAAGGTACCGAAACGACGAATGTATACCATGTCGGAACAATTTGGATGTTGCGGGTTGAACATATACACGGGCACATTAATTGTATTAATTTGCATACATATACATGTTGTAGCTTCAGTGTCCAGATCTTGGGAATCTGTTAGATTACTTTTGTGATATGTTTTGTTACTTTATAGTCACTTGGCAATTCTTGCGGTCCTACTTTATACATTACTTAAACCTGTAAATTCACCAACTTTATGTTGATGTTTTAAAGCATGTTTTTCTCAGGTCAATAAGGTACATGAAACCGGGATACATTGGTGGTCATCATTTTGAGGAGTCAATTTGCAATAAAGATTTAAGTGCATTACATTTTAGAGATTTGTTATGTATTAAAATCTTTTACATTTACATGGTTGAACAAGTTAAGTTATGAGATTTTGTAACAAACAACTTTAATTAAATCGAATGTATCATTTTAAACGACTCATATAGAGATCGTTCTCATATCTTGTGTTATTGATCTATGAAGTAACACTCTCAGACCCATATTCCGTTGCGACCCTATTTGGGGGTGTTTCAGATTTGTATCTAGAGCCAAGGTTATAGAGAACCAGGTCAAATGTTTTTACTTAGACTATAACCGTTTTCAAACATTGCATCATACAAATGTTTTTTACGAGACTTACACTATTTGGTTGCATTAGTTGGTTAAACTAGATGTTTACATGATTTATATACGTGGTTATATCATATTACGTATATATTATACTGGTCTTATATAATATACTTATATAAGTTTATATTATTGTTTCAGATATAGTCATGTCATCGGATTCTGATCATTCTACTGTGTCATATACTTCCATTTCCTCTAAGGCACGATCATAGAGTATCCCGACTATGGACCCTTACGAGGAGATTGCCCAACAAGGGCAGGCAGCACCATTGTCACCAGCTTATATGCCTGACCCTATGGAGCTAGAGCATCATATACCAGTGTACGTTCCAGAGCCAGTTTACCCAGAGTACCTTGCTCCATCAGATGATGATATTCCAGTCAAGGATCAGCCTCTACCTACTAATACTTCACCTGCAGCCCTATTACCGGGTTATGTGGTTGACTCTGATCTGAAGAAGGATCTGGAGGAGAGCCCGATTTACTATGCTACTGATGTTGATGACGATGAGGATAAGGAGGAGGAGTCCTCCGAGGATGACGATGATGAGGAGGAGGAGCACCTAGCTCCCGCCGACTCTACTGTTGTTACTTCTCTAGCTATTTGTTGGGAAATAGATTGTAAAAGACTTAATACTGATAGTATAACAGTTAAGTCTGGTAGTATTAGTTAGTTCTGGCAGTACTAAGTTAATACTGGCAGTACTAAGTTAAGTCTGACAGTACTAAAGTTAGTACTGGTAGAGTAGCAATACTATAGTGGTACTGGTCTTATTAGTTTAAGTCTGTTCTTGTTAGTCTGTTTTATTTTTATGTAACAGAATAGTAATAGTTATCTTAGAGATATCTTAGGAGATATCTTAGGAAATGATATGCATTATCCTTTCACACGTTTGTAAAGCCCATTAGGGTTTCCTTGGTGTATAAAAGGAACCCTAAGGCACAATGTTATGTACGTGATTGAAATATCAATAGAAGCATCTAGGAGCTAATAGAAATCATACAAATTTGTTTCATTCGTTCTTCTAAACTCTTGTGTTAAGATTCCGCATTATCAATTGATAATCATTAGTCAGTGTCTCTCACATAGTTGATTTGGATTTATTCAAGTTAGCTATGCAATGATCATGAATTCTGCTAAAGTTATCATTTTGAATTGATTGATTGAATGAGAAAAGAAAACTTTTTGATCGTCAGTGATTAGAGGTTGTTATGTTAAATTGTTGATTGTTTTAAGTGAATGAGTCTTAAGACTACACGGGATTTTACAATTCTCGATAAAACCGAGAAAATAATTGAATACTTCACGGGATTTTACAAATCACAAAAAAACCGTATAAATCTCCAAGGCAATTTGGTATAAATCTCCTAAGGTAAGTGTATAAATAACCCAAGTGTAATGTATAAATCACCCTAAGAAGAATGTATAAATCGCCATTTGAAATATGGTATAAATCACCGTATACAGACTATATAAATCGCCGGATATAGTGAACACGTATAAATCGCCGTATATACTATGTATAAATCGCCAGATTCAGAGTAACGTATAATCGCCGTATAGGATACGTATAAATCGCCGAAACCAATGATGTATAAATTGTCGTATACAAGTACGTATAAATCATTGGATTAACACATGCATAAATCGCCGGATCTAAAAATGTATAAATAGCCGTATACAATCACGTATAAAATTGCCGGATTTACGCACGTATAAATCGCCGTACCTGATGACATCAAATAACATCTATTTTATAGTATCATTTATCTTATGTTATTAACCCATTTTGTATAGTTATTGCAAAGAATTGTTACTTAATCATTTATATTTGAGAAATGCAGTAATTATGGAGTAATTGGTGAAAGTTAGCAAAAGGCGCGCATTCTGGAGCTTAAATGAAGATATTTTGAAGATTACTGTTCTGAAGACCAATACGTCGTATCCATCAAGGAAGATACGGCGTATCCGTGCCTGCACTCACCAAAGACCACAGAGGAATAAAGATCAATACGCCATATCCAGAGAGAATCAATACGCCGTATTCAAGATATGGAATCAATATAATATTCTGGAAGATATCAAGCGTGGTCCCTACTCCAAGAAATCCCCAATACGCCGTATCCAACCGACTTCCAGACCTTATAAATAGAAAACTCAAAAAGATTTTCAGAAGAGAAAAAGAGTAGAAGAGGTCGAGCAACGCTATCAATTCCATAGGAGACAACGTGTAATTCCATATACTTTAGTAATCGTTCAGTTTTTGGTATCATTCGTTAACTCGGTTAGTTTACCTTGGCTAAATAACTGCTCTTGTATTTATTATGACATTTGAAGGCTAATACCTTCGGGTATTAGCCATTATTATGAAGATCTGAATGTTTGTTATTTGTTTATCTTGATTTCTTGATTTATCGTTGAGTGCTTGTTTATGTTTATCAATTTATACTTGTTTACGCGCTTTTGTATGCGACCTATCATTCAACTGGATCTAGTGAAGCGGACCAAGCAGATCTAGAGTCCGGGATAGCTCTCCATATAGTAATCTATACATCTAGAATCATAGTTACACAAATATTGTCCTTCTAAGTCTGTGTCTAGGATACGCTTCGGGCTTAACTAGTTAATTAGATATTGCCAATGGTTTATTGATCGTGTTGACTAGCAGGTGACCTAGATAATTCAACAAGTAACGTTCTGATTCCATTGGATAGTTGGACAAGTGGACTACTAGTGTATAAATTGCCATTAAGCGGTAAGTGGGTAAAGTCTCTATGAGCTAGGGTTTAACAAGATCACCATTGCTTTAATCCCTAAGATATATTATAATCAGCAAATAAGGATGCTTTATGCGGATGCTTTAATTGTGACAGAATTATTGTGTCTAGGTCTTAGGATGATGTAACGCCTAAGTCTTACGAATGATATGCCACCTCGAGAGAAGAAATCATTGCACTAAATAAACAAACCAACGTTCTAATCGGAATAATAATGGTTAATACAGTTTTCTTATATAAGGTTCGACCGCTCTTTCATCTTTTGTTAATTAGCTTGCGTGGGTTAAAGTGCCTTGAATTGATTATAGACACCAACCAAACCGTGCCAGTCTTTTAGGCTGAAAATCCCCTTTTTCCATTAGAATTAGGATTTAGACTGACATAGGTTTAACATAGGTTTAGAATAGAATAGAATTAACATAGATTAGATAACCAAGATTTTAATTAAATTGATAGATTTAACCTCGCTTCAAGTGTTCGACACTCTACTTACCACGAAACTACCACTAATCGGGTACATTGCCCGTTAAAGTGATGTTTTTGGTTGAGTTGGCAAAATATAAATTTAAAACTTGAATCAGTAAAATATACCATACAACGACAGCACATCACCCGTGCATTATTGTTATGTAGATTTATAGTTTGGATTTTTGTGCG
>BQNB010036992.1:0-41849 GCA_026074375.1 Tanacetum coccineum | reverse complement strand
CCCTAAAGCAACAAGTCATATCCTTCTAGACTTGTTGTATCATACCTTTCCTTTTACCAGTCTGTGTAGATCCATCACATCTTTTCTATCAAAGTCATCAAGCATTTCACTGAATATTTTGTAATTCTTAGAACTTCTATCTGCTCTAATGATTTGATAACACATCATGTTTTCAGTCAAAATGTATGTCTTCTAATCAACTATTAGATATTTAGTAGTCAAGGATTCAACATCAATAGCAATGTCATCCCGTTGAACTATATCTAAACAAGCTCTATGCTCCTCCTTTTCAGCATCATCTTGTAGTTTCTATTTCTTGACACTCTCTTCATCATGTTCTGCTCTTGGTCTCTTCTTACTACTTTCTGCTTGCTTGCTACTGCTATAATCTTTCTTTCCACTATCATCACTCATAGGAACAAAATTATAAATCCATTGCTATTCCTTCTTGTATAGCTTTTGAATTTCTTTGAAACTCTTGCTCTTCAGCTGATTGTGAGTGTACTTGCCCATGTATTTCAGATAAGTAATTATCTAGTTTCTGAGTTGAGTTTTGGTTGGTGGTCTATTTCTAATCTTTGTTGCTATCTTGGCTGCAAAGAACTTCTTCCTTGCTGCAATGGTTTCCACCAAGAATCTAGCCTGTTCATCAACAGAAAATTATTCTCTTTCTTGTTCTTGAAGTCTTGCAGCTAGCAACTCATCAACATCCATCCTTACTTGAACATCTTCCATTTGTTCAATCAATGCAGCATCCTAGGCCTCTTGTTCTACAGCTCTCTCCCTAGCAATCCTTTGCTCTCTCTCAAACTGTGCTTGTTCTTCTTCAAACAACCTTCGAGCTAGCTCTTCATCCATCTGAATCTGAGCTTTTCTAGGGTTCTTTGGAGTAGGTTCAGGCTCTACCATCTTTCATTTACCTTTGTCTTGGATTTATACTGTTGGTACTGGTGTTGCTCTCTTTGGTTCTTCTTCAACATTACGAATCACTACTGAGGTTGTCCTTAGTCTTGCACTCCTAATTGCCACAAGTGTATCAGCAATAGTTGTCATCTCATCTTCAAAAATATCCCCAGCAGTATTTGTAGAAGGACCAGCAGCACTACCATTTGAAGGTCCAGCAGTACTAACATTAATACTAGCAGTATTAAGTGTATCCCCAGCAGTAGTAATTTGTTCAGCAGTACTACCACCTTCAACATTCTTCATTGCATCATCAAGCACATCAAAGTCACTATCTTTAAACATTGGCTTTGTCTTGTCACTTTTCTTCCCCTGTTTGGATACATTCTCCTTATCCAAACCTTTTCTCCTAGAGGTACCAATCTTGAAGAGCTTCATCCATAGAGTTCTTGCCCTTAGTGCCTTTTCCAATCTTTTAACTTTCTTTTGCAGCTTATTGATCACCAAGTCTTGGACAGTCTTTGATTGTTCCAAGGCAAGAACCCTATTTGACAAATTTGTACAAATGGCCATCAATTCATTTATGTTAGGTGTACCCTTGGTGTAAAAGTTTTATACACAATAAAATATACTATAAAAATATAACTTTAAGAGCAATTAAGAAAATTTCCTAAGGAAAATTCACTCTCAAAAATATATATAATATAATATATATTACGTATATTAAACCGGGCAAGTATGATCACCCGGGTCGTTTATCCCAGCGACTAGTGAAATTGAAACCTCGTTTAAGTTCGGATTCTGATTTGAATGAAGTAAGGATATTTTTTTTGAAAAGCAACAATTAAAATGGACAATAAAAATAAAATAAAAACAATTAAACAATTAAATCTAATACGTGAAGCAAATAAAACGCGACTAATAAGTAAGTAAACTAAAATTAAACCCTAAAAATGCAAACTAAATTTCTAAACCTAAGATAGGACAAAAGAAAACTTTAGGAAAAAGAAAAACATTTTTTTATATTTTTTTGAATTTAATATTAATTAAAAACTATTTAATCCTAAAAATAAAAAAAATAGAAATTAATTGAAATTATATTTTTCCTAAGAAAAATAAGTAAAAAGAAAATTTTAGAAAAAGGAATTACTATTTTTGGCTTTTTCGATTAAAAGATATGATTTTTCTAAAATTTAAACTAATTAAAATCTATAAAATTAATAAAACTATTAAGAATAAAGTCCTAAAATTTTTATAAAAATTACACTAAATAAAGAAAATGTGCAGAAATTTTCTAAAAATAAAAGCCCTAATTTTTATCTTTTTATAAAAGTTTAATTAAACTAATTAAAACCTAACCCTAATTAATAATTCAAAATATAACACTAATTAAAAACTAACTTAGGGAATAACTGTGTTAAAAACTTAAGGACTAATGGGGTTAAAGCATTTAACAGACAAGGATTAACTAAGAAACAAAAAAATTACAAGAATGGTCCCTGAGGACCACCCCGTTTTTCACCCCTAGTCCTAATAAGCCCAAAAATAAGGTGAAGTTAAAAACAACTTAAAATTCAAAACTTAAAAGACCAAAGTTGTAGAATAAGCTGGAGAGATTAACTTTAACAAAAGCACTAAGGGCTGAAACTCAAAGATAAGCTCTAAAAGAGCTTCTCAATAAGCTGTCCTCAGTAAAGAGGCATTTGAGCTCATTTGTACTTAAATGCTTGCACAAAGCTTTATATAAGCTCAAATTGAAAACCAAAAGCTATTCTAGATAGCTTATAATGTGTATGAACTAGAAATGATAAGCTAACTAAACAGGAAACACTAGAAGCTAACTAAATTTGGGGATCAAGTAGGCAAACTCAGGAAAAGCACTTAAATCCTCAAAAACCAAATGAGCTAAAATGCTTAAAATTCCAAAATAGAAGCTGAGCTTTTAGAAACTTAATAACCTACCTCTAGACTATGAATCCAAATTATAAAAACAGTTACTACAACTTAAAATTTAAAACTTAAAGGCTAACTTCTATCACTACTGTTTTTTTTGGTGTTTTTGGCTTTTTAGTGAATTTTGACAGCAACATTAACCTAGGTAAATAAGCTGGAAAATGAAATTTAAGACCTAATCTAACTTAAGCTATGCCTAAGCTATAATATATATGAAAATAAGAACCTAATCCCTACAATTATAAACTAAATTAAGCTCAAAAGTTCAGCAGTACTAACTTTAGTTAGTACTGCTGGTGCAAATTGCAATTTGCACAAAACTCAAATGCAAGATTCCTTAAGGGAAAACCTGCTTACTACATACTCTATTGAGTATGTTAAAACATAAGTACAAGCACAAACTAAGCCTAAAAAGATTGATTCAAATTTTAGCAAACAAAGTAAAGGAAGAAGTCTCCCCTGGTGCAGGAACTTAAGTATGAGCCATAAACTGAATTTTAGCTAAATCTAATCCCTCAAATTAACTCAAATCCTAAACAAATGTGATAATCTAACCAATCAACATGAAAACACAAATTTCTTTTGACTTTTAGAGGTCAAACAGTACTAAACCAAACACCCATTTATACTAAGGACAGATTCAAAAGAGCTTATGAGTTGAAAACTAATTAACAAGACTTGAATACCAGATGAAATCTAGCTTATAACTAACTTAATAAACATGATTAATCAACTAAATAAGCAATAATCAAAGATCTACTTCATTTCCTACTATTTTTGGATTTTTAAAGCTTTTTAATGACAGAAATTGAAACTATAGATCTAATGGCTATAAATCTTAAAACAGAAGCTAAGAGATTTATAATAAGCACAAATAAACACAAGGAAGCACAAATAAGCAAAACATTAAGCAAATAAGCAATTCTTAAACTAATAAGCAATTGAACTAAATATTTAAGGACAAACTGAAATTGAAAGAAAACTTACCAAAGGCCTAGCTAAACAAGGCTATGACTGCTCTTAGAGCTTTGCTACAAGCTCTCCTAGCTTATTTATAAGCTAGGAGTGAAAATCCATCTTTGACCCTTCCTTGATTGGTCAAACTTCCAAAAAAACATAATCCAAAAGCATAGGTAAGTAAATTAAGCTGTTTTTAAAATTTAGAGTATATTAAGATCAGTTTTAAGCTCCATTTAAAGACTGAAAGAGCATGATATGAGCTTATGATAAGAAATCAGTAATGAAGAGTTTATAAAGACAAAGTAGCTAATGAAAACTTAAGAACAGGATTTGTTAAAATGAAATATGATTACAAAGCTTTTATAAAACTAAAGATACATGATACTTTAAAAGAGGAATTTACATTTGAAAAGTAAAAATGCTACTTTAAGCTTAAAAATTTAACTAATTTTTTTTTTTTTTTTATTTTCCACTACTCCTCGATTGCATATATGGTGAAGGAGGAGGCTATTTATAAGCTCTGTTGGTGACGCTTCCAGAACCTTCCTTGTTCCCATGCTCTTTTCAATCAAGCCGTTTTGGATTCTTCAATCATTAGGGAATTGTTGTAAGCCGTTGGATCACATATGTGCACACACGGATTGCCAGCGTGGCAATCCGTGATGTGACATATGTGTTACCTCTGTGAGTGATTAGAGAGATAAAAACCCATCTCATTTTTGCTTCCCCATTGATGACGTGGCCTGTGGCTTGAGTGAGCTACTAAAGGCTTTTGAGAAGACCCTTTTGTCATTGCCATATTGATGTAGAGCCCTTGAATTGACTGTCCTGCCCATCAATTTGATAAAGCCCATTGATTTACCTAAGATGGTGAAATGATAGAGACGAATGAATAGTAACTTGTTTGGCGCCAATTTTATAACTGAATCGGGTTAATAAGGTTTAAGCTTTGGTTGAATTGTAAACTCAGTCCCTCTCTTTGTTCTTCCTTTTCTAGTAGTTATAATTAGGTTTCTAAAATTGCAAAACTAGTCCCTGGAGTTTATACAAAATAGAATGGGCTAGGGCTTTGGGCTTATGAATGGGCTTTTGGTATCCGGGTATAGTATCAAAGGGTTTTGAGGTCCATTAAGGCCCAGGGACTATTTTTGTAACTTTTGAAAAGTTAAGGGACTTATTTGGATCATTTTGGGCTTTGTCTTCTTGTGGTTGACTGATATTTGCTAAATTGTATACTAATTTACCCGGGATTTTGCCAAATAAAAGCCAATAAAATGCCAAAAGAATAGAAAAATGTGTGCTTTTGTGTCCAATTGTGCAGGAAAGGATTGAAAAGACTTTTGACTGTTTTTTCTTGTGATTTTTGATATATCCGTACCTGCACACACAAAACACAAATACAATTGCAATTTTCGTGCAGATGTTAGTTTTTGTTTAGTTTCTTTTTGGTTATAATTGGGCTATTATAGACATAAAGGGGACAGGTAATAATTTGTACACTATTCCAAATTCCCCAAACTAAACGCTATTGTAGTGTCCTCACGCAATATCACATGCCTTAGTTAAAAACCCAAAAAATACTCTAAATTCCCCAAACTAAACCGTTTGAAAATATCTAAAGATTTTTGTTGAGAAAGTTAAGAGATACACCAATTTATAAAACCCCCGATTACCCAATTTCAAAGATTTTCTCCTTATAATGAATTTTCTTGTGATAATAATAACTTTGTCAACCAGCTTATTTGTTTGACATAATGTATTGCTTTTCATTACCTCATTGGTAACTATAAGGATCATAGAACAAAAAGCCCAATTAAGTGTCTAAAATATAACCTTCAACATCAGCCCTGCTATGTTTCACATTTTTCTTTCCCATGCTAAGCTAAAACCAAGATCATTGATAAATACAAGTCATGACACTAAAAACTACTCCATAAATATTAATTGTGTACTTACTTTTTCTCCCAGCATAATCCTAACTTTTGTATCTCAAGATCTTACTTAATTCATAGTTCCCGAAGCTCTTTAAAGACTTTATTTCGATACTTATTAATTGCCAAAAATAAAGTGTAACGGTTAAAACACAATAATTAGCTCCTAGCCTTTTTCAAAAGATCAAATGTCATCAAGATTAAAGTCCACATCGAGGCAACCAAAATTTGGCTTTTATTAGGCTACTTAAGCAAGGCACCATCATGTCATAAACCCAAAGGCACTTTAAGTCATGAATGGACAACTCATTTGGCACCAAAAACCCTTACGGCGACTTTAAGGTTAGCAAAAAAAAGACAATAATTAAGCAACATTATTAAACCTCTTTCCTTTAGAATGCCACAACATCGGCCACACCTTCCGACAAGATGTTAGCAAACATATTTCGACTTTGGAAACTTCCTCGACCTTTTTAGAAGAGCTGTAAACATCGGGTTGTGAGCCGGCAATGAAACAGCCAACTTAATCATTCTTCGGATTCTAAAGAAATCTACTTATCGCATATACCCTAAGTGCTCTTAAGGAATAAGCAAAAAATATTTCATTACATAAAATATGCCAATTAAGTATTCCTGATGTGTACTCATCTAATTACAAGGACCCTAAAGAATAACTTCTATAGCTAATTATTAACAAAGAAAAAACATACAACTCTATTTAATTAAACATGTTATAATAGAGTAATACAAGCTAATGGTAGAAAAAAGCCACAATTAGACACATGATGAGCTTGAAAGAAAACCAACTAATCTATGTTTTAATAGCATGACTTATAAAAACAACTATCATTTCTTGCGTTCTTTACGCAATTTAAAATCTCTTAGAAAGAAATTCGCGAACACTTAGCCATATAAAATCCAACTTGGCATATTTAAAATCTACTTGAGATAAGGCACAGATTTTTCATGTACAAATGATTTCAAGTCTATCATGTTTAAGATTCCCTTGAACAAGCACAAACAAACATCATTAATTGATAAGGAGAAAGCTAGAACGTCTACAACGTTCGATCGGGGTCAAAAATTTAACTATTTCCTTATTCTTACCAACGAAAACCTACATTCCTAGTCTTAAACATTTATTATATGACTTAAAAATTTAAAATTCTATATGTACTATTTTTTGTTGGGAAACTGGTACATGAGAACAAAACAATAAGCAAGCAACATCAAATCGGATAGATTCCCTTCCCCAAACTAAAACGAAACACATTGTCCTCATGTTTAAAGTCGGTCACAACGAAAATCTAAGCCGTATATGGTAGTATGCAAAGATAAACTGTACGAATGATAAAAGATGAATTATATCGGATCTCCCCAAACTAATTTCACACTAAGGATGAGAAGCTCGAGTTTGAACGGGATACATCCACCGGACATGAGAGGCTTCAAAGAATTTGTTGGGTGAATCCTGCGAAAATCATAACAAACAAGCAACAAACATCAAAAAATTGGAAAGAGTACAAGCCTCTCTCAACACAACACATTCGATAAGAAAATATAAAGAAAATAGAAAAGATAAAGCATAGTGGTGTGATCTCCCCGAAGCCGGCTTGTTTTTTTTATCACCGAGTCGCCAGCTTAGACTCGATCCCCTAATTTATTCTCCTTTGGAGAGACAAATATGGAAGAAGAAAAATCCATAAAAAGTGCCAACGGCTTTATAAGAAATAAATGAGAGAATGCCGTGGGAACAAAAATTAGATCTTCACTCCCTTGGGAGTCAAGATTAAAGGGGAAACCTCGGGATAAGATGAGAAATTGAAGAAATGTACGGATGTGATGAAATGAGAAGAATCGTCCTCTTCAACCTTGAAACAACTATATTTTCCCATTCACCTTCCCCTGGTTTAAAAGTATTCATCATTATAAAAGTATATCAAGACAAAAACATCCGGGTTCTGGAACAGAGGTCGTAGGCAATGATGATTATCAAAATGAAACGACTCATATTCACAGCGAAGAGAGTAATTAGCATGAGTATGGTACTGCCCACTTCTCGACTCTCCTATATCCCGCTAAAAGACTCGAATTCGGGTAAGGAATTATCCGAAAAAGAAAGAGAAGTTTTGGACAATCACTATACCAAGGATGGGAATATGATTGTCCTTTCAAAGATCGATATTAAAATTAAGAAAGATGTACGGTTAATATTTCTCACGAAGAAAACTTGCTTGTATCTAAGAATCGATTACAAAATCAAGACTCTTTCTCATTGATTGACTTCATTTACCTCCTCAAAGACAGCTAACAAACTCACTTCGACGTCCTCGAAAATCATACGACTCCCACTCGCAATGTATCATTATTTCGGATCAAAAATCGCTTCAACAATGATCCAGTGGAATTAGAGCAATATGAGCAAGTTCACCGGTGAACTCCTCGAGAATAGGGTCGATCTTAGAAGAATTATCAATCGAAGTATCACGGTTAATCAAGGATCCCACAAGTTCGGACTCAACATTAACACAATTATTATCACAATTATGGACACCATCACATTATTATCACAATTAGGCACATCACACGTATCGTCGGAAATACCCTCGAACTCACTTGGGATTGGGACAAGGTTCTCAACACTAGACTTTATTACTTCGTCCGATTCCGTTGCCGGAATAGTGTCGAGATGCTCATCCCCCATATTTAGAGAGTTATCGGGCTCCTCGATTGGTAAGTCGGTTGTGATTGCTAAAGGAATATAATCATCCTCGTCATCACAAGTAACAGAAAGCATGTAACGACAGGCAGCAGCATACTTTTCTTCTTCGTAAGCTTTCTCCTTTTTTCGAACTTCGCTTCCCCATATATTAAAATCTTGCTTAAGTTTTCGAATTCTAATCTCACAATCTCTCTCATATTCTTCATCAATCTCCTCGCCTCGAAATCTTTTATAACCCAAATCATTTATTATTTCCTTAATCTCTCTATCGACCAATTGCTGTTCATGCATCATTTCCTCGATACTCATATCCTCTATTTTCTTTCTTCGATCTCTTATTATTTCTTCAAGTTTTTCTTCCATTTTATTAAGGACTTGTAGAATTCCTTGATGATCGACGGAGTCTTGCGGGGGTTGTGGGTGGTCAAAACCGGAAGAATTAGGATAATAGCAAGAATTTTGCTCACAATAATCTTCATTCATTGGTTGACATTGAAAAGTTTCATGAGGACCCCCGCAATTTGCACAACAAAGATATTGTTGAGAATAACTCTGAAAATTTTGTGGAAAATAATTATCATTAAAGTTTTGATTGTAATACGGCTCTTGTTCATAGACAAACGGGAACTGTGGTGAACAATCATAACCATAATGAGCATTATTTCCACATAACTCACACAAGTAAGTCTCAAACTGGGGTTGTGGAGGGTGGTAAGAAAAATTTGGAGAATTATCGAAAGAATTCGGGTTTGGATCATAAGCGAATGAATTTTCAGCTTCATAATTGCATGTCGGGTGAACAATTGGCAAAATCTGTGGGAGCTCATTAATGGTTTGATTGCATTGTTCTGGATTAGAGATAATCGGAACTTTTGGTGGACAATTATAACCGTAATGAGCACCTTTCCCACAAAACTTGCAAATGCATTGTTGACAAAAAATTCCATCTAATGAATCACCGCACTCATAACAACAATTATGGTCAATCTGTGGAGGATCTTGCGAAGACTTTACACCGGGGTCTTGATTGACAACGCATGGCTCTCGAAGAGCATTAACAACGTTGGTATTGTCATCGGATGATTCGGAAGTATCTTGAAAGTCTTTGAAAATTCCATTTTCAACACAATACGCAAGCAAATCTTCATCGAATTTCTTTCGTAAAAATGCACATCCACGACAACTCGGACCATCAACCGGGGTTCCACATCTTGCACAACGCGGAGAAGAGTCGGGTATGGGAGTAAGGATCTTGTCTTCAAAACTTCCTATCGAACAACATTCTTTAGTGTACAAACTTCCACAAGTCGAACATTCCTTGATAGCGTAAAGAGATTTTGAACTATGAGACGCCATAAGAATTAAACAATTTAGAGGATTAAGAAAAAGAATTAAATGGATAAGAAGAAAAAGAAGATTATTTTTGATTTTTTCGATTCTTTAAACAACATATATATATTTTTTTTACAATGAATTTTAACGGTTACACGGAAGAGACTTAAACCAAATAATCAACTACTTCACGGTAGCTCTTGAAAATTGCTTTTCAAGGTGAGCCGTATTTCGTAGAGACACAAATGGCAAGTGTTAAATCTTTAGTTCGATTTGGGAACCAACAAGTTCACCGGAAATTGAAATGATAATACCTCCGTTGAGAATATTATATTTTGGTATTTTTACCAATTGGTGATTTTTATTTCTAAATTAAAAAGGAAGATTTTTTATATTTTTGATTTTTTCTATTTTTTTTATCTTTTACTTATACTAAAAAGAAAATGAAAATATTATTTTTTTACTTTTCATATTTTATGATTTTTTTTTGAATTTTTGGATTATAAAACAAGAAGGAAACTTTCGAGGACGAAAGGATCTTCAAACCAAATCAACGAACACAAAACGAAGGAATCTTAACACTAGTCCCCGGCAGCGGCGCCAAAAACTTGGTGTAAAAGTTTTATACACAATAAAATATACTATAAAAATATAACCTTAAGAGCAATTAAGAAAATTCCCTAAGGAAAATTCACTCTCAAAAATATATATAATATAATATATATTACGTATATTAAACCGGGCAAGTATGATCACCCGGGTCGTTTATCCCAACGACTAGTGAAATTGAAACCTCGTTTAAGTTCAGATTCTGATTTGAATGAAGCAAGGATATTTTTTTTGAAAAGCAACAATTAAAATGGACAATAAAAATAAAATAAAAACAATTAAACAATTAAATCTAATACGTGAAGCAAATAAAACGCGACTAATAAGTAAGTAAACTAAAATTAAACCCTAAAAATGCAAACTAAATTTCTAAACCTAAGATAGGACAAAAGAAAACTTTAGGAAAAAGAAAAACATTTTTCTATATTTTATGAATTTAATATTAATTAAAAACTATTTAATCCTAAAAATAAAAAATAGAAATTAATTGAAATTATATTTTTCCTAAGAAAAATAAGTAAAAAGAAAATTTTAGAAAAAGGAATTACTATTTTTGGCTTTTTCGATTAAAAGATATGATTTTTCTAAAATTTAAACTAATCAAAAACTATAAAAATAATGAAACTCTTAAAAATAAAGTCCTAAAATTTTTATAAAAATTACACTAAATAAAGAAAGTGTGCAGAAATTTTATAAAAATAAAAGCCCTAATTTTTACTTTTTATTTAAAGTTTAATTAAACTAATTAAAAGCTAAACCCTAATTATTAATTAAAATATTAAAACTAATTAAAACTTAACTAAGATTTAACAAAAGGACTAACAGTGCAATTACTAAAAGGACTAATGAAGTAAAACTCTTAACAGACAAAGGAGTAACTGAGTTAACAAAGAAATTTAAGAATTACAAAAATAGTCCCTGAGGACCTAACCCGACTACAAGCAAAGTCCAATTATAAGCTCAAATTCTAAAAGTGCTTATCACTAAAAACTCGAAAGAGCAAAGTTGTAAAGGAAGCTAGTGGGAACAAAACTAATAAAAGCTACTTGGGCTGAAAATAACAAATAAGCTCAATAAGAGCTTATTTTTGGTCTGACCTCAGAAAGGAGGGCTTAACCCTTGGTTTTACTTATTAAGCTCTAAAAAGCTTATTTTTAGCTCAAAATTAAAAAGGAAAGGCATTCTAAAAAGCTTATATGATGCTTAAGCTATAAATGAAAAGAAATAAATGCTTAAACTACTTTTAAGCTACTGAATTTGATCATGAACTAAGCAAACTCAGAAAATAAGGCATTTAGCACCAACATCAATTAAGCTGAAATTCTTAAAAAGCTATACTAGACTAAATAGCTTAAAGGAACTTATAGAACTACTTTTAAACTAACTGTTTAAGCAATAAAAACAAGAAACTTAAGCTAATTCTAACAATTTTAAGAAACTACTAATTTTCCTACTATTTTTGGTGCTTTTGGCTTTTTGGTGAATTTTGACAGCAACATTAACCTAGGTAAATAAGCTGGAAAATGAAATTTAAATCCTAATCTATTTTAAGCTATTCCTAGACTATAAAATACTAAAAGATAAGCTACTAAATCCTAAAATTGATGGCTTAAATTGGGGCTTAAACATCAGCAGTACTAACTTTAGTTAGTACTGCTGGTGCAATTGGCAGTACCCAAAGACAAAGAGTGCAGGCTATCCTAGTGACTATCAATACCTTAAACTTACTAAAATTGTGTGTATAGACACAATGCAAGTAAAATCCAAGCCTTAAGGGCTTTGGATCAAAATTTCTCAAGCAAAAAAGAAAAGCTAAAGGTACCCTGGTGCTGAGGAAAAGAAAATAAGCCATAAATTCACTAAAACTTCAAACTGACTCATAAGAACTCATTTCCTACTGATTTTCAATTAACCTAAACTATCTCAAACAGAATTAACCAAATCCTTAAGACCAAATGGTCACAAACAGCACTAACCTATGGTTAGTGCTGTTGTGCCAAACACCACTTTAACTATACTAATTCTCATTTAAACTTATGAAACACTTATTTAAGGCTTAAAACTGAATTACCAGATAATGAACAGCTTATAATAAGACTAATAAATGCAAACCATTGAGCAAATAAGCCAGAAAATAATAAGCTAAAACTATGCTAATATTTTTTTAGATTTTTAAAATTTTTTAAAGACAATTAATAAAATACTAAATTCTAAACAATAAAAGCTGAAAACAGAAAGTTGAAAATGATTAATAAGCTAGAAGAAAAACAGATAAGTACAAATAAGCAAACAGGAAAGCAAATTAAGCAACTATTAACTGAAAATTAAGGCAGAAAAGCTAAATAGAGAACTTACTTGAAACCTTAGCTTAACAAAGGTTAGAATTAACTCAATTGAGCATCAACAGCTCTGGCTTATCAAAGATAAGCCAGTGAAAGTCCATGGGAGCTCTTCCATGTTAAGCTCCCCTTCCAAAAGCTTATAGGTCCAAATAAACAAAGTATTTAAGCTGATTTAAGATTGAAAGTAGAGATTTTAAGACAATTTGAGCTCAAATCATGAGCTTATAGACTCATGAGAGCTATTATGATCTTATATAACAGTAGCTTATGAAAGAGCTTGTAAGTGAACAGTAACATTTAAGCTTTAAAATTTAAAAACATGAATTTAGATGAGAAACTGAACTTTATTAATGGTAAAAAGATTACAATGCTTCTAAAAATAAATTACAAGAATTAAATTGACATTTTAAGTGAAAATAAGCTGTAAAATAAGCAATAAACTAAATCGTACTCTACACTACTCCTAATCTATCTAACCCCCTTTATCTGTGTGTGAGTGAGTGCTTTTATAGAGCCAGGAGAAGCTTCTAGGCTTTGCCTTGAATCCCAAGCATCAATCAATCATCACCATTCAATTCATCCAATCATTTGAGAGCATTTGATGGCCGTTGGATCACATATGTGTACACACGGATTGCCAGCGTGGCAATCCGTGATGTGACATGTTGTGTTTCTTCTGAGAGTGATTATAGAGCAAAATTTTGCTTCACTTGTGCTTTCTCAACTCTGACGTGGCCTCATCTTGAGTGTGAGCTTTAGTGAGTAATGATATGACTGATTTGACCCTTCCTTATTGATGTAGAACCCTTGAATTGACCAATAGAGCCCTTAATTTGCATTTGCCCTATCGTTTTGACCTTGGTTAAATTTTTAGAAGACGAATGAACAGTAACTTTTGGCGCCTCTTTCTTTATAACTGAAAATGGTTAAAAGCGGTTTATACTTTGGTCTTATGTCATTTTTAGTCCTTCTTTTTGATTTTTTTTCCATTTCAAGTTATAAACAACTTTTCGAGAATTGCAAAACTGGCCCTTGTGATTTTATTAAAAAGGGTAATGGGCTAGGGACATGGGCTTAAGGATCCGGGTATGGGGTTATTGGGCCCATTAAGGTTTTTAAGGCCCAATAAGAGGTGAGGGGCTATTTTTGGACTTTGTTGACTTTTATTGACCATGATTGACTAGAGTTTGACTGAGGCTTGACTTTTCTGGCTTTGGCTTTGATTCTTTAGCTTCTTTTTGTACTCTTCTGATTCTCGTGTCCGTGCTTGCCCATTTTTGGCCAGTTTTGTTCTGTTTTGGGTTTATTTGGGCTATTTTAAGCATAAATAGACATGTGTATTTTACACTTATTGTAGAATACTAGTAATCTAATGAATCAACCAAGAACAATAAGTGAGATGTGGGTTGGATTGTTAGATGTGTATTTTACACTTATCAGTACTCAATTAAAAGTAAGCTTTTAGGGTATACTACATTAGGAACTACTGGAAAGTAGTAGAAATACATTGCTGTTTGGTTCCTTGGTGGATATCCTTTATTGCAGGTGATGGACCAAAAGTTGTTGTTGTTATTGTAGTTTTAACTAAATAATGAATCTATGTGAGTTGTTGCAGGTACAAAACTCTATTGAGTTTTGTTTGCTACAGAAGAAAGTATTGGTGCAAGTTCTTCTATCAAGAAGTTGGATCTAGCACAAAACTGCATTTTGTGCCACTTGTGGTAAAGATTGTTCCCCCCATACTTTTTGATTTCTTTTCTACAATGAATGCTAGTAATGATGAACCAAAACCTTCTAGTGATGTGGAAAATAAGGATGATGAAGGTTGTCAGAAAGAAAAGTGGAATTGTTATTCATGAGAGTCTTGAATGAAAAAATAGTTTACTATAATCGTTAATTACTGTGGGCCAAGTACTTTAATATTGCAAGTACGATATTATACTGGTAGTTTAAAAAAATAAAAATATTAATAATGTTAGTCCTCAGTTAATACTGCTTCACTTAAAGCCAAACATTGCTAATTTTTTTGTGATGAAACAAGAATTAGATTTTTGAGCATGATTACTTAATCATATCTAGTTACCACTACTCAAAATACAAGAATCCATTAAGAAATTTACTTGATCATGTGATTGGAGATGTGCAGTCTGGTGTATCAAAACAAGGAGAATGACAAGGACTACAAATGAACAAGGGTTTATTAGTGCTGTTTATGAAGAGAAAACTCATAAAGACCTTCAAAATTGTCTATTTGCTTGTTTTCTATCACAAGTATAACCCAAGAAGGTGATTCAAGCTTTGACAGATTCAAGCTGGATAGAAGCAATGCATGATGAGCTTTTACAGTTTGAACTGCAGAAGGTTTGACCTTTGGTTGATGTACGATATGGCAAGAGGGCCATTTGAATAAAATGGGTCTACAGGAACAAGAAAGATGAGAGAGGTATAGTGATTAGAAATAAGGCAAGACTGGTTGCACAGGGTTACACTCAAGAAGAAGGAATAGATTATGATGAGGTTTTTGCTCTAGTTGCTAAGATTGAAGAAATTATGCTGTTCTTAGACTATGCCTCATTCAAAGACTTTGTTGTGTACCAAATGGATGTGAATAGTGCATTTATGTATGCCAAAATTAAAGAAGAAGTTTATGTCTGTCAACCTCCAGGGTTTGAAGATCCAGAGTTCCCTAATAAAGTTTACAAGGTAGAAAAGGTATTATATAGTCTACATCAAGCTCCTAGAGCATGTTATGAGACTCTATCTACCTATTTATTAGACAATGGATTTTAGAGAGGCCATATAGATAAGACTTTGTTCATTAAAAGAGTAAAAGGTGATACTCTACTAGTACAAGTATATGTAGATGATATCATTTTTGGATCTACTAAGAAGGAGTTATGCAATGAGTTTGAGAAATTGATGCACAAGAAATTCCATATGAGTTCTATGGGTGAACTCACTTTCTTCTTAGGACTTCAAGTGACATAGAAAGATGATGGGATTTTCATCAGTCAAGACAAATATGTGGATGAAATCATGAAGAAGTTTGGTTTTATCTCATGATGACAGCATGAACACCCATGGATGAACATTCAAAACCATTGTCAAGGTTGAAAATGCTAAAGTTGTCTGATTGTTCACTTGTAATATAACAATGATTGGTACATTGATGTATTTATTAGCTTGTAGGCCTGATATATTGTTTAATGTATTTTAATTGTGCAAGATTTCAAGTCCACCTAAAAGTTTCACATATTAATGTTGTGATGAATAGACATCTTTAGATACTTGAAGGATCAAACCTAAATTAGGCCTTGGGTATCCTATGGACTCACCATTTGACTTGGAGACTTATATTGATAGTGTCTTGGCTGGTGCAAGTTTAGACTAGAAATCCACAACAGGAGGTTGTCAATTTCTTAGGAGGAGATTGATCTCATGGAAATGTAAGAAGCAAACTATAGTTGCCAACTCTACTACTGAAGCAGAGTATGTAGTTGCATCTAGTTGCTGTGGACAGGTGTTATGGATTCTAAACCAAATGCTTGATTATGGATACAATTTCATGAATACCAAGATTTTCATTGAAAAAATGATAGGACACCATCTGCATTAATTAAGAATCCAGTGTTTTCATCTCACATGATTTAGAACATTGAGAGAGGTGGATTAGATATCACTTCTTCGGGATTCATATGAGAAGAGATTAATTCAAAATGTTTAAGATTCACACCTGATACACAATGTTTATGATTTAACTAACAAAGGCATTTGAATGTTATAGACTTTCATTTCTGTATTGCTAGTATTGGATATGCTTTACCCTAAAGTATTGGTTAAAGGGAGGTTAATTGTGTTAATATGCAGCAGATTATGCATAAATAATGCTTGGAATAAAATGGAACAGCAGCTAAGGATGAAATTCAAGTTAGTATTGTTAGTTAATGCTGCTATGCTGCTAGTTGCATTTAATATTGTTGTCAAAATTAAAAATGGAAGAGCTACATAACAACCAATCAGGTTTGGGTGAAGGGTCAGGAAATCCCACTGAACCCCAACACACATCCAAACTGCTTCACTACCTAATCGTGAACTAATCTATTTGTGTCCTCATATCTCAACCTATAAAAGACTACAAAAACAATAGGAAAGCCAAAAAGGGACACTAAGATAATCTCAGTCTATGACCTTATTTCCCCTATGTAGCAGATGAGACTACATTAATAAGTGGGGAAAAAGAATGGAATGGGCTGCCACTATTGCTTATGTTAGAGCAGGAGCAGGACAGCTGGTACATAAATAGGGAAACTAATCCATGGCAACATTAAATAGGAACCAATCGGGAAACTGTTAGGTAGTGGTCCCTAGGTGCCAAGATACCAATATTAGGGGGGAGGGTTGCAGATATGCTCAAAAGGTTTTAGGGCTGCATATAAATATAGTCTTATTGATCCAAATATCTTATAGAGTTAACACACTTGGATAGTGGGAGGAAACAGGAAACTAAAAGTATGTATTGATGAAAACTTTGTACAAAACTGCCTGAAAGGATTCTTGATAACAAAAACAGACAGAGTGTTTAAGTGAGAAAAAGAAATGAGAGAAATAGAGAGCTGAAAAACAGAAAGAGAGTTGTATGATATACAAACAGATAAAGTGAATTGGTGAGAAAAAGAAATAAGAGATATTCTAAGATTAAAAACATAATGAGAGCTAGTGATAATCAAAATTCATAATGGAAATGCTTTTTGGAATGAAATTAGAATTAATGTTGGTGTCTCAAAGGTAATGCTGCTAGGCATAAACTTACTACTGCCAGTATTAGTTCATGCTGCTCGGCATACACTTACTACTTGTATAGATATAAAATGACTACTTGCTAGGTTAGTTAACTATGTTAGACTTTAACCTTAATGTTACCCAGTTCATGTTATTGCTGTTGAGGGTTGATTTCATAAATTACTTTGATTCTGGGTTTTTCAATCCTTCATTGTCGAAACGGGTTTCAATCATTCATTCGATCGATTTTACACTTTGATATACTCTCTAATCATAAACCTTAACTCAATTAAATCTTTAATCATCAAAACCCATCACAATGTCGACCCTAAAGTTCGTTGAAACACACAATTTGGTTGCGTTTTGGGAGAAACCTGAAGAAAGTAATGGATTTGAGGAAATTTCTGATTTTCTGAATGCAAGTTCTATCAGATATGCGCTAACGGTGAATCCAACCATCTATACTTCATGCATTAAGCAGTTCTGGACTACTGCTAAGGTACAAACTGTCAATGAGGGAGTTCAGATACAATCCCTAGTAGATGGGAAGAAGGTGATCGTCACTGAAACAAGTGTTAGACGAGCTCTTCATCTAAAAGATGCTAAAGGATCAAATTGTCGACCCACTGCTACCATTTTTGCAGAACTATAAAGAATGGGGTATGAAAACCTTACATAGAAGCTTACTTTTTACAAAGCATTCTTTTCTCCTCAGTGGAAGTTTTTAATTCATACAATTCTACAATGCCTTAGTGCTAAGACAACTACCTGGAATGAATTCAGTAGCACTATGGCCTCTACTATCATATGTCTTGCCACAAACCAAATATTTAACTTTTCCAAGTACATTTTTGACAATATGGTGAAAAACTTAGAGGGTGGGGTTAAATTTTTAATGTATCCAAGGTTTGTGCAAGTGTTCCTGAATAAACCAGTTGAAGGTATGCCCAAACATAAAGAAATCTATGTTATTCCCTCTCATACAAAGAAGATTTTTGCTAATATGAAGATGGAAGGAAAAGGTTTCTCTGGGAAAATCACCCCTCTATTTCAAACTATGATGGTTCAAGCTCCAGAAGACATGGGTGAAGATTCAGCTGCTCTGACTGATTCCCATTCCACACCCATTATTACTCAACCATCATCATCTAAGCCTTATAAGAAAAAGTATAGAAGGAAACAGAGGAGGGACAGTTGTCCTACAGAGCCTATCCCTGATGAGGCTACTAATAAGGAACCTATATCTACCCCTTCCTATGATCCACATCAAAGTGGTGAGGATAGATTGCAACTTACTGAATTGTTGAGTTTATGTACCAAACTACAAAAGCAGGTTCTTGATTTGGAGGAAGCAAAGACTGCTCAAACAAAGGAGATTGCTAGTTTAAAGAAGAGAGTTAAGCATTTAGAAAAGAGAAGGAAGTCAAGAACTTTAGGGCTCAAAAGGTTAAGGAAGGTTGGTTCAGCTAGCAAGGTAGAATCCTTTAATGATGTCAGTTTGGGTGCTCAAGAGGATGCATCTAAACAGGGGAGGAAAATAGCCGATCTTGATGCTGATGAAGAAGTGACCTTGATTGATGAGACTCAAGAGAGGAATGATGAAGAGATGTTGTTTGATGTAAATAATAATTTTCAAGGTGAAGAAGTTATTGTTGAAAAAGAAGTTGGTGAAAAGGAAGTTAGTGCTGTTGATCCAGTTACTACTGCTGGTGAAGTAGTTACTACTGCCAGTGCTACAACAACTGTTGATGAGTTTACTCTGGCTCAGACCATGATAGAGATCAAAGCAGCTAAACTAAAGGCTGTTACAACTGCTGCCACAACAATTACTACTGTTGTTACCAACACAAGACTAAAGGCAAAAGGAATTATCTTTCATGATCAGGAGGAGCAAGCACATACATCTACACACACAGTTTCTTCTTCACAGTCACAACTTTCAAAGGCTAAAGACAAAGGCAAGGCAAAAATGGTTGAGCCTAAAAAGCCATTAAAGAAGAAAGATCAAATTGCACTTGATGAAGAATTGGCACTCAGAATGCATGCTGAAGAACAAGCAGAGTTAGAAAGAATGCAAAAAGAAAGAGTTGCACAAGAAGAAGCTAGCAGAGCAGCAATTATTGAAGAACTGGATAGCATTCAAGCTATGACTGAGGCTAATGAGCAATTAGCTGCAAGACTCCAAGCTGAAGAACAAGAATAATTCTCTATTAAGGAAAAGTCAAGAATGTTAGTGGAGATGATAACTGAAAGGAAAAAGTTCTTTGCAGCACATAGAGCAGCATAGCAAAGAAGTAAACCATCTACCAAACTCAGATAAGGAATAGAATGTGTACATACTTGAATAATATGGGTGGATACAAGCACAATCAGCTAAAAGGAAGGAGTTATGAAGGAATTCAGAAGCTCTTTGACAAAGCATACAAACAGGTAAATTCATTTGTTCCTATGGATTCAGTGGTGGTGAAAAGCAGTAAGATAAGAACAGAAGGAAGTTCAAAAAGAGTAGGAGATGAGCTTGAATCTGATACATCAAAGAAGCAAAAGATAGATGAGCATGTAGAAGCTGAAGGAGATAATGATAAAGAGGAAGAAGCGATGAAAAAGCATATGGAGATAGTTCAAGATGATGAGGTAGCAATTGATGCTATACCTCTAGCCACTAAGCATCCAGTAATAGTTGAATGGAAAATAATCAAAGAAGGAAAGATGGGACACTTTTAGTTGATAATGGCTGATGGAAGCTCAAAAAGATATTCATCTATGATTCGGATGCTTCAGAATATTGACAAGCAAGACTTAGAAACACTCTAGAAGTTGGTTAAAGCTAAATATAGGAATACAAGGCTAGAGGAGGCATATGAAAGAGTGTTATGAGGAGATCTGAAAGTAATGTTTGAACTTAATGTAGAAAGTGAAATATGGAGAAATCTACAAGGTTATAAAGTGACAGTTTGGAAGCTATTCTCTTTATGTGGAGTGGATTTTGTGAGATTTCAAAACTTGCATATCTTTATGCTGGTAGAGAAAAAGTACCCTCTTACACCTGCAACAATCACAGAGAGGCTCAACAAGAAGCTTCAAGCTGACTATTGGAATGAGATGTGTTATCAACTCCTAAAGCTTATGACAAAGTAGGTCAAGAAAAAATACAGTGTTTGAATGCATCCTCCTGGTGATAGTAAAGACTTTTAATGAAGAAACTTAAAGATTCAGAAGATGAACATCAAGTTTAGGGGAGGATTGTTAGGAGTAAAAGCCTTTTGATGCTGTTTGGAGTTAATACTGATAAGGTTAGAGTTACTGCTGTCAAGCATAACTTAGTACTATTAGTAATCTTAGTGAAAAATATGCTAAGTAGTTAGTACTGTTAGTTACTACTGCTAATGTATATTACTACTGCTAATGAAAGTAAAGACTGCTTAGAGACAGAAGAAATCCTACTTAGTACTGCTAGTATATGTTAGTACTGCTAGTGTAACTTAGTACTGCCAGTAAAGAATGAAGAAAATATTCTAAGTAGTTACTACTGCTTGTACACAATTAGTGCTGCTGGTACAAAAGTTAATGCTGCTGGTATGAAAGTTACAACTACTGAAAGATTACAACTGCTTGAAGAGTTTCCACTATCAGAAGGATAAAGATGAAGATTGCTTATCAAGATTACTTACGGGATAAGTATGAGATATTTTGGTAAAATATATGTGTGTATAAGTTATTTGTTTAGAAGATCCTGATAACTTAGGAATATATTATAAGCCATGTAGGACTCCTTAAGTGTATAAAAGGAGGTCCTAGGGAATGTAGTTTGATATATCTTTTATACAGTCATTCATAGCTTCAAGGTTGTAAACCCTAGTACTACACAGAGTACTCGTATTATTGAAAATAATATTGGAGCTTTTTAGTAATATCATTGTTCATACAATTCACTGTTTCATTAATATTCTTCTAAGTATTAAAGAATAGATTCCGCATACTCTTTAGTATTCACAAAGTTTCAACCATAGTTGTTTTGGATTTATCCAAAGTAACTTAATCTTTACAAGCTAAAGAATAGATCTTAATTTGGGATCAACAGCTATATTGAATAAGCTATGGTTAAGCTTATCCTAAAAATAAGCTAATCTTAATAAGCTACTCGAAATAAGATATGGAAAGCTTATTAGATTAAATAAGCTAGAGAAATAAGATAAAAGAGATTATAGGATGAGAGAAAGAATAAGCTCAAGTGATATCACAAACATCTTCATCTTCATTAATAAGCCAAAGTACAATAAGCTGCAATAATAAGCTAATAAGCTTTTACAAAAACCTAAACTAAATACAAAATACGCTACAACTAAGAACTATGTGAAATAAAAATGAAAAGAAAGTGTGTCTGTGTGTGATAAATGAGGTCCATTTATAGCCTAATGAGCATGGGGGTATTATATACATTTCACTCATCCACCAGCTTACAACAACCATTTAAGCCAATCATTAGCCGCCTTCTAGAAACCTCGGATCACGCATTTTGACAGCTTGTTTCTTCGTTATCTTGTACACGTGTCGCGCTCTTATTAGCCAACAGCCCTGCCTACTACAACCTCGTACCTGCCACCTCAACCACCTCGTACCTACCACCTCTGCACCTCGTATTGTACCTCGTACCTGCCACCAACAATGATTAGCTGTCAGACTACTATGTGGCAAGCTGTTATTGGATAGCTGCCGACACAAGGCAAAAGTGGGACCTACATGCCATGTGTAATCCATGTGGCAGCCATGTGTCACCACGTGGCATCCATGTGGCGCTGACATGGCAATAGGCAAAACTGGCCTAAGCCAGTTTCGAACCCGGGACCTCTTGGATAGAAGCATAAGGAGTACCCCCTTGCCAGCTGAGCTAGGCAATGCTCCTATAATATATATGCAAAATTTATTCCTTAAGGGTTAAATGAGCTGGTCCGGTTCATAATTAAAAGAGATCAAAATAGGAGGTTGACTGGTCCATATAATATTATTTGGACCGGTTCAAAAAGTGAGAAAGGTACTTATGGACTCGTAATTTCGTGCTCTTTACAATCGAGTGCTCAGGGGATTTTTACGACTTCGTTTGAATCTCAATAAACGTAAAAATGTTGTCAATCCTTTATACATTCAATATAACACCCCGTGTTTTAGGGTCGTTTACAACATCAATAAATTCACTATGTATTTTTAGTATTGGACGCGTTTGCTTTTAAATCGTAATCGTTAAGTTAAATCGTGTAAGCTAAAAATTATCGTTCGATGTAAACGGACATCAAACAATTAAATGTTTACATCAAGCAAGTGTTAAGTAATTATTTTGAGGATAATTATTAACTTTGTTCATTTTTTTTTTTGGTTACGTAAAACGTTTACGTTTCGTGATAAAATACATTTAGGTATACACGGAACCACCAAAACTTCTCTACGCTTCAACAAATACTTATTTTTATACCCAATACCCAAAGTTTTATTAAACTTTACCCAAGTTAACAATGTTAGTCATATTGTTCATAGAAGTAAACTCCTAAATCCTATACATTAAAAGTTTACACCTTTATGTAATAACCTACAACTTGTAACTTGTAACAAATACTAGATATTGCAAGATATTTAGTAAAGATCAAAAATCAAATATTTACTCCCCCCCTCTAAAACCCAGAGCTACAACAACATCTAGGGGATAAAGAGTCTACAATTTTGCAACTTGTATATGTACAACATAACCTCATTTAAACCTTATATCTAATTGACCAAAGACTTTCCATGATTTCCTCTGTGTGTCCCAAGACCTTCCTATTGCCTTTTTGACTAGTCTTCTTTGTATATAAGACTAGTGCTAGTAAGTAAACACATACACATTCCATTTGCTTAGTGAAAAATAACCATATTCTCTCTTTTCCTCATAACATACAAAATCCATACAAAACTCATTTACACACATTCCTACATATATTTCTAGGATGACCTAAGGTGTTTAGAAGGATTGGTTTAAGCTTTTACAAGTGTTAAAGCAAGAAAAGGAGTTAGGGTTTCTTTGGAAAAACTAGGGTTTTCTTGGTGTTGCAAGCTTGGGTTTGTCATCTAAACTAGGGTTTAGATTGTGTTGTTCATCACCATACTTCATATTAAGGTTATCTAAAAACCCTAATCTCTTTATTTTCATGATTTTATGCATATATAATGTTTGTATAGTTAATCACCATCTAAGAACTTGTTTACATGAAAAATGGAATTTTTACTTATAAACATGGTATAATATGCTTTGTCATGAGCTATATTATTGTTGACATCATGTTATAATGGAAGTATAAGTACTATAAAAGTGTGGTTTTTGTATAAAAGGCTTATATAAACTAGTTATCTAAAAGTATACTTATGATAGTTCATGGATAAATAAGTATGTACACATTTGGATCTTGTGGTTCTTGGACAATATTGGACAATGATGGACTTAAGGACCCTAGGAATGTAAGACATGTGATAATGAGTGTTGTAATGGACTTGTAACAAAGTGGTTAACCTAAAAAGTTATAAAAACAAGTTAAACATGTTTTTAGCAAGAAACCTCAAACATTCTGATCAAATTTGAATAAATAACTTATTTATTTTATGTTTTTATAAAATAATGCATCCCATGAGGATTCCAAAAAGGTAAGAAACTCGAAAAACTAATTGATAACGAAGGAGATACGTAATTTACAAGTTATACGATAATAAATGGGTTTATAAAAGAAATTTTATAAAAACAAGTTACAAAATACTACTGATATATAAGGTTGGTTATTTTTCTCAGATCACACATATTTTTAGGATTCCAAAACATTAAGAATCATAATTTTTTTTATCAATAATGAAGGAGTTATGAATACCCACCTTCACCAGAGTTTGTTCCAGAGCCTGTTTATCTGGAGTTTATGCCACCGGAGGACGATATACTCCCAACTAAGGAGGAGCCACTACTTGCTGCTATCTCACCTACTATTGATTCACCAGGCTATGTTCCTGAGTCGAATCCCAAAGAGGATCCAAAGGAGGGTGATGATGAGGACCCTAAGGAGGATCCTGCAGATTATCCTGCCGACGAAGGAGACGATGACGATGATGAGGATGAGTCATCCGATGATGATGAGGATGATGATTAAGTTGATATTGAGGAGGATGAGGAGGAGGAGGAGCACCTAGCTCCTGCCGACTCTATAGTTGTTGCTTTTCCAACTGTCGAGCATGCCCCATCTGCTAAGGAGACTGAGCCATTTGAAACCGACGAGTCTGCGGCCACACCAACACCACATCCTGCATACCGGGTTACTACTAGGATATTGATCCGAGAGGAGCCACCTACACCATTTTAGTCTGATACAAAGGTTTCCAGACTTCTTGCTATACCTACTCCACCACCATCACTACTTTCCCCATGGTTATCACCATTGCCTCAGATTCCTTCTCCACCACTACCCCCGATACTATCACCACTACCAGTGTCATCACCACTCCCAGTATCACTACCACTACCTTTAGCACCTCCACCATTACCTGTTAGTCCTACTTATCCATTAGGCTACAAAGCTGCGATGATCCGACTGAGAGCCGAGGCCTCATATCATACTCTTCCACACCAGATCAGATACACCACCATCAGGTACCCCACGATTGGGGACACCACCACTCTTACCCATATCGCTACCTACTTCATCACCATCTTTACTGCTACCCTCCACTGACTATGGAGCAGACAGACCCGGGGTTTGTTTACCACCTCGGATGAGGTTATGCTTTGCTTTTGGTCCTAGGTACGAGGTCGGAGAGAGCTTGTCTGCTCCTGCTGCTAGATCGACTAGAGGTTTTAGATCAGACTATGGTTTTGTTGCCACTATGGACAGGGAGATTATGCGGGATCTAGAGAGAGATGCCAGCTATGGGATCACCGACACTTAGGATGAGATGCTGGTAGACATGCCAGGGGCACAAACGACTAATGCCATAGAGTTGGGTCGACGGATGATAGAGTTTTCCACTAGGGTTAGGCAAGACACAGACGAGATCTATGTGAGGTTGGATGATGAGCAGACTGAGCGACAGCTGATGGCTGGTCGGCTTAACATGCTGTATATGGATAGGCATGCACATGCTCGTACAACTTTATTGATGGAGAGAGAGGCTAGGATGTCTCAAGAGGCTTGGGGACGATCCATGGACGTTAGTGATCTTGCATGCTCAGAGGTTATGTTACTGCGTACTACTATATTAGGTCAGCAGGCAGTGATTACAGAGTTGCAGGCAGCGGACCGCAGGAGACAGGCAGCGATTACAGAGTTGCTGGCAGCGGACCGCAAGAGACAGGCATAGTTCATTGAGGCACTAAAGCTGCTGAAGGGACTACAGACCCAAATGACATAGTTTCATAGACAGCAGGGACTCACTAAAGGTCATGCACAGCCAGATGCACCAGGGGAGGCTGGTAGCAGTTCATAGATCATGTTATGGCTAGCTATTTTATACAGCATACTAAGTATTATGGGTAACTCCCGGCTAGTATGGCTTTAGGTTGTATATTTTATCTTGTAACCTAATCGTTGTGATCATTTTGTATCTGAACCAATCATGTATGTTTTCCAATTGTATATGGAATGGTGGTATTATGTCATGTCTGTAATAGAATTTTATGAATAAATGTCGATTTAGTTACACCATTGTTAACTTCAATTTAGTTGTACATTTCACTGTGTATTGTGATCTCATTTTACTTATTGTGTATATGTCATGTCATGGTTATGATTTTATGAAATCTAACGGGTATTATATTTTCTTGTGATTGAAGAAAATGGCACCAAAAAGAGCCACCAGATCAACACCTGCTGCAACAGCCGCCACCACATCTATCATTAATGCCCAGCTTCAGGCAATGATTGACTAAGGCGTTACTACCACTTTGGCAGCTCGTGATGCTAACAGAAGCATGAATGGCGATGACAGCCATGTTTTGGGAACATGTGTTAGAAGAACAAAACGAGTTACTAGAGAGTGCACTTACCCAGACTTCATGAAGTGCCAACCTCTGAATTTCAAAGGCACAGAAGGAGTTGTCGAGTTGATTCAATGGTTTGAGAAGATGGAAACTGTGTTCAGTATAAGCAACTGCTCGGTAGAGAACCAAATCAAGTTTTCCACTTATACTCTTCTCCAGGTGCGTTAACATGGTGGAACTCCCATGTTAGGACTATTGGCTATGATGTTGTGTATGCAATGACATGGACAGACCTGAAAAAGAATATGACTGACAAGTACTGCTCGAGGGTCGAGATTAAGAAACTAGAGGCTGAGTTGTGGAATTTGAAAGTGAAAGGTACTGGCGTGATAAGGTACAACCAACGTTTTCAGAAACTCACATTGCTGTGTGTTAGAATGTTTCCTGAAGAGTTTGACAAGATTAAGAGATATGTTAGTGGTTTGCCAGACATGATCCACGGAAGTATAGTAGCATTAAAGCCTAAGACAATGCAAGAGGCAATTGAAATAGCAATTGAGCTGATGGATAAGAAAATCTACACTTTTCCAGAATGTCAGATAGAGAACAAGAGAAAGCAAGATGATAACCACCAACAACCACAGCAATAACAAAACAAGAGGCAGAACACTGGCCTAGCCTACACTGCATGATCTGGTGAGGAGAAGCCATATGGGGGATCTAAACCCCTATGCGCTAAATGAAACTATCACCATGATGGTCATGTGCTCCCAAATGCCACAAGTGAAATCGAGTTGGCCATTTGGCTCGTGACTGTAGGAGTACCGCCAATGCCAACACTGCTAACAACTAAAGGGGTACTAGGGCAGGCCAGAAAACCCATGTATGATGTAGTGCCTGGGAATACTTCATAGAGGATTGTCACAAGTTAAAATACCAACAAACCGCGGTAACCAAGCAAGAAATGGCAATGCTCCAGCGAAGGTGTATGCGGTAGGCCGTGCAGGGACAAACCCTGACTCCAATGTCATGACGGGTACGTTCCTTCTAAACAACTACTATGCTACTGTCTTATTTGATACTGGTGCCGATAGAAGCTTTGTGTCTACTGCATTTAGCTTCCAAATTGATATCACACCAACTGCATTAGATCACTATTATGACGTTGAACTAGCTGACGGGAGAATAATTGGGTTAAACACTATCCTTAGGGGTTGTATATTAAACTTCCTGAACCACCCATTCAACATAGACTTAATGCCCGTAGAACTTGGTAGTTTCGACGTCATTATCGGTATGGATTGGTTGGCGAAGTACCAAGCAATCATTGTGTGTGCCGAGAAGATTGTTCGCATCTCATGGGGAAATGAAACTCTAATCGTGCGGTGACAGAAGTAACCAAGGAAATAAGACTCGTCTGAACATCGTCTCATGCACTAAAATACAGAAGTACATGCTAAAAGGATGTCAGGTCTTTTTGGCACATGTTACTACAAAGGAGACTGAAGACAAGTCGGAGAAGAAGCGACTTGAGGACGTACCGATCGTTCGAAATTTTCCTAAAGTATTTCCTGAGGATTTGCTGGGTCTTCCATCGACTCGACAAATGGAATTTCAAATCGATTTGATACCTAGTGTTGCACCCATAGCACGGGCACCTTATCGATTGGCGCCTTCCGAAATGAAAGAGTTGTAGGAGCAACTGAAAGAACTTTCTGACAAGGGCTTCATAAGACCCAGTTCCTCACCTTGGGGAGCTCCAGTCTTGTTTGTCAAGAAAAAGGATGGATCATTTCGAATGCGCATCGGCTACCGAGAGCTGAACAAGTTAACGGTAAAGAATCGTTATCCCATCCCAAGGATCGACGATTTATTTGACCAACTACAAGGATCCAGTGTTTATTCTAAGATAGACTTGCGATCAGGTTATCACCAGCTTTGGGTACGAGAAAAGGATATTCCGAAAACGGCATTCAGAACTCGATATGGTCATTATGAGTTCCAAGTTAGCCATTTGGCTTGACGAACGCACCAGCGGTATTTATGGATCTCATGAACCGCGTGTGCAAGCCATTTTTGGATAAATTTGTGATTGTCTTTATTGACGATATCCTTATCTACTCCAAGAACAAGAAGGAACACGAAGAACATCTTAAGGCAATTCTGGAATTGCTTAAGAAAGAGGAGTTGTACGCTAAATTCTCTAAATGCGAATTTTGGCTTCCCAAGGTACAATTTCTCGGACACGTGATTGATAGTCAAGGCATTCACGTAGATCCCGCCAAGATCGAATCCATTAAAGACTGGGCATCTCCTAAAACGCCAACGGAGATTCGTTAATTTTTAGGTCTTGCTGGGTACTACCGAAGATTCATCGAAGGATTTTCGAAGATCGCCAAGCCAATGACCAAGCTTACTCAGAAGAAGGTCATGTTCGTTTGGGGCGACAAACAAGAAGCAGCGTTTCAACTGTTGAAGCAGAAGTTGTGTAGTGCACCAATTCTGGCTTTACCTGAAGGAAGCGAAGATTTTATCGCATACTGCGATGCTTCAATCAAAGGTTTGGGCGTTGTGTTGATGCAAAGAGATAAGGTGATTGCTTATGCATCACGCCAATTGAAAATTCATGAGAAGAACTATACGACTCATGATTTGGAACTTGGAGCAGTAGTGTTCGCTCTCAAGATTTGGAGACACTATCTGTATGGAACCAAGTGTACGGTGTTCACTGATCATAAGAGTTTGCAACACATTCTTAATCAGAAGGAGTTGAACATGAGGCAACGTCGTTGGTTAGAGTTGCTCAGTGATTACGACTGTGAGATTCGTTATCACCCGGGGAAAGCAAATGTTGTTGCTGATGCTCTGAGCAGGAAAGAGCGAATAAAGCCATTAAGAGTTCGAGCCTTAGTCATGACTATTGGTTTGAATCTCCCCAAACAAATTTTGAGTGCCCAGACTGAAGCACGAAAACCAGAGAACATCAAGAACGAAGATGTTGGAGGTATGTTGATTGAAAATTCAAAGGATCCGAAGAAACTTAGAATGGAAAAGTTGGAACCCCGCGCGGATGGAACTCTATGCTTAAATGGCAGGAGTTGGTTACCATGTTATGGCAACTTGAGGACTGTGATCATGCACGAGTCCCACAAGTCAAAATATTCTATCCATCCGGGTTCTGACAAGATGTATCAAGACATGAAGAAGCTATATTGGTGGCCCAATATGAAGGCCGACATCGCCACCTATGTTAGCAAATGTTTGACTTGTGCTAAGGTCAAGGCTGAACATCAAAGGCCATCGGGTTTGTTGGTACAACCCGAGATACCTCAATGGAAGTGGGATAATATCATGATGGATTTTGTCACGAAGCTTCCTAAGTCGTCACAAGGCTATGACACCATTTGGGTGATTGTTGACCGACTCACTAAGTCTGCAATCTTCGTACCCATGAGGGAAACTGATCCCATGGAGAAACTGGCAAGAATGTACCTAAAGGAGGTGGTCACGAGGCATGGAATACCTGTCTCAATCATTTGTGATCGCGACCCTAGGTTTGCATCAAATTTCTGGAGGTCACTTCAGAAGGCTTTGGGTACTAACTTGGATATGAGTACTGCGTACCATCCACAAACTGACGGGCAAAGCGAGAGGACTATTCAAACTCTCGAGGATATGCTGCGTGCTTGTGCGATCGACTTTGGAAAGGGTTGGGTTAACCATTTGCCATTGGTCGAGTTTTCGTAAAACAATAGCTATCACGCTAGCATCAAGGCTGCACCATTTGAAGCACTTTACGGTCGAAAGTGTCGTTCACCTGTTTGTTGGGCCGAGGTTGGAGAAGTTCAACTCACTGGTCTAGAGATAGTTCAAGAGACGACCGAGAAAATCATTCAGATCAAGCAGAGAATTCAGGCTGCTCATGATCGGCAAAAGAGTTACGCCGATTTAAAGTGTAAGCCGATGGAATTTCAAGTTGGAGATAGAGTTATGCTCAAAGTTTCGCCTTGGAAAGGAGTAGTACGTTTTGGCAAACGGGGGAAGCTAAACCCCAGATATGTTGGACCTTTCAAGGTGTTGGAAGTTGAGGCAAAGTCGTGTCCCAATTGTCAAGGTTCGATGGAACTATAGGAGAGGTCCTGAGTTCACATGGGAATGTAAAGACCAATTCCGGAAGAAATATCCACACCTCTTCATAAGACCGCACCATCCTCAAGTGTCGCGTCTTAACCCTTGACGAGAAGGCTCACTTAATGGTGGAAGACTATAACACCTCGTGTTTTAGGGTCATTTACAACATCAATAAATACACTATGTATTTTTAGTATTGTACGCGTTTGCTTTTAAATCGTAATCGTTAAGTTAAATCACGTAAGCTAAAAATTATCGTTTGATGTAAACGGGCATCAAACAATTAAATGTTTACATCAAGCAAGTGTTAAGTAATTATTTTGAGGTTAATTATTAACTTTGTTTATTTTATTTTTATTGGTTACGTAAAACGTTTACGTTTCGCGATAAAATACGTTTAGGCATACCCGGAACCACCAAAACTTCTCTACGCTTCAACAAATACTTATTTTTATACCCAATACCCAAAGTTTTATTAACTTTACCCAAGTTAACAATGTTAGTCATATTATTCATAAAAATAAACTCCTAAAGCCTATACATTACATGTTTACACCTTTATGTAATAACCTACTACTTGTAACTTGTAACAAATACTAGATATTGCAAGATATTTAGTAAAGATCAAAAATCAAATATGTACTCCCCCCCCTCCAAAACCCACAGCTATAACAACATCTAGGGGATAAAGATTCCACAATTTTGCAACTTGTATATGTACAACATAACCTCATTTAAACCTTATGTCTAATTAACCAAAGACTTTCCATGATTTCCTCTTTGTGTCCCAAGACCTTCCTATTTCCTTTTTGACTAGTCTTCTTTGTATATAAGACTAGTGCTAGTAAGTAAACACATACACATTCCATTTGCTTAGTGAAAAACAACCATATTCTCTCTTTTCCTCCCTTCAACCCACGGCCAACCCCAAATAACATACAAAATCCATACAAAACTCATTTACAACATTTACACACATTCCCACATCATTTCTATGATGACCTAAGGTGTTTAGAAGGATTGGTTTAAGCTTTTACAAGTGTTAAAGCAAGAAAAGGAGTTAGGGTTTCTTTGGAAAAACTAGGGTTTTCTTGGTGTTGCAAGCTTGGGTTTGTCATCTAAACTAGGGTTTATATTATGTTTTTCATCACCATACTTCATATTAAGGTTATCTAAAAACCCTAATCTCTTTATCTTCATGATTTTATGATATATAATGTTTGTATAGTTAATCACCATTTAAGAACTTGTTTACATGATAAATGGAATTTTTACTTATGAACATGGTATATTATGCTTTGTCATGAGCTATTTTATTGTTGACATCATGTTAAAATGGAAGTATAAGTAATATACAAGTGTGGTTTTTGTATAAAAGGCTTATATAAACTAGTTATCTAAAAGTATACTTATGAAAGTTCATGGATAAATAAGTATGTACACATTTGGATCTTGTGATTCTTGGACAATATATGGACTAATCATGGACTAGAGACCCTAAGGATGTAATACATGTAATAATGAGTGTTGTAATGGACTTGTAACAAAGTGGTTAACCTAAAAGGTTATAAAAACAAGTTAAACATGTTTTTAGCAAGAAACCTCAAACATTCTGATCAAATTCGAATAAATAACTTATTTATTTTATATTTTTATAAAATAATACATCCCATGAGGATTCCAAAAAGGTAAGAAACTCGAAAAAAAATCGATTGATAACGAAGGAGATACGTAATTTACAAGTTATACGATAATAAACGGGTTTATAAATTTTTTTTATAAAAACAAGTTACAAAATACTACTGATATATAAGTTTGGTTATTTTTATCAGATCACACATATTTTTAGGATTCCAAAACATCAAGAATCATAATTTTTCGATTAATAACGAAGGAGTTATGAATTTCGCAAGTTTACGGTAATTAAAGTTTATAAAAATAATTTTATAAACTATGAACAGTAAAAATCACTATTCATAGCAGATACATATTTTTAAAAAATGTTATATTCTGATAGAATTTGTAATTACGAAGACGTGCTCGAAAGAATCACTAAAATCGGAGCTAAAACGGATAAAATACGACATTTACCGGTTTTATGATAACTAAATTTATAAACTGTCATGAACAGTAAAAACCACTATTCATCAGGGGACTAAAAATTTGAAAATATAATATTTTGATAACTCGTCTTAATACGAAAGTGTGGACATAAGAAACAGGCTTAAAACGATAAAGTTACGTCGTTTTCACTAAGGAAATATTTATAAACGTTATAACTTTATGAATACGATTTCACAAACGCAATTAGATGGTGATGTAGCTATATAGAATTATATATGGTATTAGTTATTCAAAGTGCTTAGTACTTATATGGCTTATAATTAATTAGGTTGCATTCGGCGTTTATCTGACGCATTTTCTGTGATATACTTGATATTCATTTACTCGAGGTGAATTCATATCCCCGCGTTTTACATTTTAATGATTTACAAGTTTTGGGGTGAGAAACATATACATGTTTTTACAATTAGACGCAAGTGGACATTTCACATTTACGATTACGTGTTTGCTTAAGTAGCGATAACCCTCTGAGCCCATTATCATGAACTGTCAATTACTGTTATGAGCGCGAATGTTATAAATAGATCTATTTGGGATTGACATCCCCGTTCGGGTGAGTCATGCTCACTGTGCCGGTTTGCCAGACAACGAACGTATACCATGTCGGACATAGGATGTTGCGGGTTAGAACATCATCACGGGCAATGTTGGCAATTTATATTGCAATTCATACATGTCGAGCTTCAGTGTCATGAGCTTAGGAAAACGTAATTACATTTTATGATGTTTGCATATGTTGCATTATCATGGGGAAATCTTGTTGTCCTACATTATACATTTTATAAACCTATGAATTCACTCAACAATATGTTGACGTTTTAAGCAATGTTTTCTCAGAAGATCAGTAAGGTACAAGACAAGGGATACATTGGTGGTCGTTATTTTGGAAGTCATGCATTAAAGATTTGGCTGCATTACATTTTGAGAAACATTTGTTATGAACTAGAATCTTTGTAATATGTACTTTGAACAAGTGAAGCTTCGGGCTTTTGTAACAAACGATTGGAAGCACCCACCATGGGTTACAAATCGCCAGTCGTTTGTGCCGCGAAATCACGTGAAAACTTTTGAGCATAAGCACGGTTAGCTTACCCTCGTTCAGAGAACAAACAATTCTTTCAGACAAGACTAAAGAAGACCCTCATGCTCACATCCGATATTTTCAACAAGATCACTTCCTACGAAGAAGTTTCTCGAACGACCCGAGTACGTTGGTAAAGCTATGCTTTATCTTCCTTTATCTCTTGAGGGTGTCGCCGGATTTTGGCTTGAAAAAGAGAACCCTCCTCGATCGATTTTCCACATGGGTCGATTTGTTCGAATTCATCAACAAATGTTATTTCCTCCTTCCAAAAACAACAAATCTTATGAAATGAAATCACGAGATTTAAACAACGATTTAATGAAACTTTTCATACGAGGCATGGAAACCAGTTCAATAACGTTCTTCCGGGCATGGCCCACATCATGGATTCAAATTACATCAACCGAGCATGCCCACATCATGGATTTTCGAAGTTACATCAACTTGATACTTTGTATAATGCTTTGAACTCTAATGATCAAGATTCATTGAATTCCGCCGCGGGTGGTAACTTTTTGGATAAAATGCCCCGTGATTGCCTAAGAATCATCAAGAGCAAATCCAAAGTTCGTAATTCACGTAACAAACTGGTTGTTTCCAAAGTGAGTTCGAGCTCTTCTACCCCCGGTATTTCTCCCGATGTTGCTGAACTTAAAGATATGGTGAAAGCTTTACTTCTCGATAAGAAAAACCAAACCCAAGCTCCCGCTCCCGTGAAAGCGGTCGAGGAAAGTTGTGTTACTTGTGGAGGTGCTCATTCTTACCGAAATTGTCCCACCACCGATGGCAACGTTTATCGTGACAATATTCAAGGGTACGTTTCCCAAGCAGCCGCAACTAATTTCAATCAAGGAAATACCGGTTATCGAGCCCCGATTGCTAATCAAATTCGACCTACCAGTTTTCCTCCCGGTCAAAACCAAGGTAATAACCAAAACCGTTACAACCAAAACCAGAGGAATAATTACAACCAAAGCCAAATTTATCAAACACCGATTAATCAACCCCCGGTTCACCAAGCTCCACCTTACCAAGCTCTGGCTCCGCAAACACAAGGTATAACAAAGACCGATTTTGAAAGCTACGTCAAGGCTAATGATGCAGTTATGAGAAATATGCAAGACCAAAATCAAAACTTGCAAAATCAAATGACCAATTTAACGGACATGCTTTCCAAATTCATAAATTCCAATACCGCTTCTACTTCAGGTTCAGGAACACTCCCTAGTAATACCATTACTAACCCGAAGGTAGATTTGAAGGGTATTACCACCCGAAGCGGTGTTGCTTATCAAGGACCCACGATTCCTACTACTTCTTCTTCTCCTCCTAAAGTAGTGGAATGTGAAACCGAGGTGACAAAAGACACGGTGCCTCCTACTAATAACGGAAGTACCAAAGACGTCCAACCTCTGGTTGTCTAAATTCAACCCCAAGTACCAAATTCTGAGCTCGTTGTTACTCCCGTTAGTGCTCCAATGCCTAACTTGAAACCATCAATTCCGTATCCTTCGAGACATAATGATGAAAGGCGCCCTGAAAAAGCTAACGATCAAATTGAGAAATTCTACAAAATCTTTCAAGATATGAGATTCAAAATTAGCTTCGCAGATGCTTTGATTCTTATGCCAAAATTTGCTTAGACTCTTAAAGCCTTAATCGGAAACAAAGAAAAATTAAGTAAAATGGCTAGAACTCCTTTGAATGAGCATTGCTCGGCGGTTATCCTCAACAAGTTACCCGAAAAACTTAGAGACCCCAACAAATTTCTAATACCGTGTGATTTCCCTGGAATGGATGAATGCTTAGCCTTGGCCGATCTTTCGCTAGCATAAATCTCATGCCATTATCCGTGTGGAAAAAGCTCACTCCTACTTGTATGAATCTTGAACTTGCTGACCGTTCTATCACCCAACCGATCGGTATCGCCAAAGATGTCTACCTAAAAGTAGGAAAGTTCAAATTCCCGGCCGACTTTGTAGTCGTAGACTTGGATGCCGATCCTCGAGTACCCCTAATTCTCGGATCTTTGTTAATTCTTGTTGTGGGAATAGAACTAACATTCATGGTTGTCTTCCAAGCTTGTTGTGGTTTAGAATTTGCACCTACTTCATTCATTATATGCTCATCAAAAATTCAGATATCATCCATTGGAGTCACATTTGGAACATCTGGAAGAGTAAATGCATTTTTGAAAAGAGAAAATCTATCAAATAGATGATCCTCAAATGCATTAGAAGCTTCAGCAGCATTAACTGGTGATGATTGATCATCATAAGTAAAAGATGGTCCAGCAGTACTAACAAGTGTACTAACAGTATTAATACTATTAGTGTTGTTAGGATGTTCAGTCTGCTTTTCTTGTTGAAGTAACCTTTCAAACTCATTTCTTGTGACTTGTTCATCCTTCCCATCTTTATCTGAAGCTTCACTTTCATCCACTTATGTAGGCTTCATTCCAGCATCTTCTTCACTATCTTAGGACCTTGAGAGATTAATAGATCAGTTGTGAAGAGAGGTATCAGGATGTACTCTTGTTCAGGTTCTATCTTCTTTTCAGCTTGACCTTCAACAATGTTATCTCTTTTTCCTGCAATACCATTAGTTTGATTTCCTTGTCAAAAACTGTACATAGTTCATAAGATTTTGCAAAGGAATCAACAATCAAAAAGCCTTTGGTATATTTCCTGTTCACATTAGGTGCGTTTCAGAAATCTAATGTTTAAGGTCTCTTCAACTATCCTGGTCCTCTTGTTAAAAACTCTCATAGCCTTGCTAACCACGAAATACCTAACAAAAATTCTCATCCAGCTATTTCCAGTCAACTTGCCTAGATGATACCTGGTATTAAGATCTGGTAAAGAACACCAAATGGTTTCATGAAGTCTATCAATGGGAGTTATTCACGAATAAGTTCATAAGGTGTCTTGTTATGAGGCTTAATGACTAAGACCCTATTTAGCACATAGCAAGCAGTATTAACTGCTTCAGCCCAAAAGGTGGTTGGTAACTTAGAGTCAACTAACATAGTTCTTGCAGCCTCTATCAGTGTTCTATTCCTCCTCTCAGCAACACCATTCTGCTGAGGAGTCCTAGCAACACTGAATTCCCTCTTAATCCCCTTCATTTCACAGAACTGATTCATTACACTATTTTTGAACTCAGTTCCATTGTCACATCTGATAACTTTTACTTTGTAGTCTAGTTGATTTTCTATTTTAGTTATGAATGTCTTTAATATCCCACTAGTCTCATCCTTAGTGGCAAAAAAGAATACCCAAGAAAATCTACTAAAGTCATCAGTGACAACTAGGCAATAAGACTTTTTCATTAAACTCTTAACATTTGTAGGACCAAATAGATCCATATGAAGCATATGTAAGGGTTTGCTGATTGAGTTCACAAGTTTGGCCTTATAGGAGGCTTTGTGGTAGCTTTCTCCGGACATGCAAACACAAGAGTAGTCATTTTCAAAATCTTGAGCAAAAACCTTACAAGGTAGTTTCCCCTAACAGTTTGTTCATGTTTTTAAAGTTTATGTGACCAAGCCTCCTATGCCATAAATTGGATTCATCAATTGTGGCCTTAGTAAAGAGGCAAGTTAAACCTTTAGTGGGAACAACACTCTTTAGGTCAACACTGTTGTTGTCTTTCTTGAACTCTCGCAAAACTGACTTCATCAAGTAACTTTAAAGTCATAAGATAAGACTAGAAATTCAGAGTGTCAGTAAAAGAAAATTATTCTTTTGTCACATATTTGTGGATCACACTAAACAAGTTATACTTAAGCTCCTTACAAAAGTACACATTATCAAAATCAATGTTTCCTGTTTTCGATTTTTATTTTCAAAAAGTTCTACCCTTTACATCTCATAAAGGAAACAAAACCACCATCATAATCTTCATAATCAGTAAGATAGCATTTGTTATTTGTTTCCAGTCATGTGCCTTGAGCAACCACTGTCAATAACTCCTTTTACCTTGTACTCCTTCTGTTGTGGGTTGCCCTGCACACAAAATAAGAGAATTGGACTCTTTTGGGGATCCAAACCATTATAGACTTTGATCTGCCTCGTGCATCAATGTAAGAATATTTCTTGAAAGTATTTGATGCACTGCTATTTTTGGATTTCCAAACCCAGCATGCTGAGGCCTTAACAACATTAACCCCTTGATGTGTGCTAAAACACACATCCTTATAACCCCGTAAAACACTATTAATCGAACTAAAAATGCTAAAATATGGATAATTATCTTGCAAATATGTTTGTTTGGTATTTTTATGTCTTGTAGATACTATGGATTGAAACCAAAGCAAAAACGAGTATTTACGGGTTCGTTTCGATCAAGAGTGCTTAATATTCAATATCAAGACAAAGTCGTGAAAAGTCCCCGAGCATTCCATTGAAAAGAGCGCGAAATTACGAGTTCAAAAAGGTGCCTTCATCTCTTATTGGGACGGCCCGACACCATTTATACGGGTCGGACCAACCCATATTTATCAAAAGCCAAGATTTAACAAGTCTTCTACTCGGCCCAACACATGCTAAAGCAGCCCATGATTGGAAGTTATCCATCTCATCCTGTGCGTCCAGTTTGATTGCAAGTCGTCAGCCCACAATTGGAAATAGAAGGCTAGGCCCAGGAAAGGACACGAGCCCAAAACACACATCTGGTAGGCTGCGTATTGATAACGCAGGTTAATAAATAGGGAAGTAGGAGACATTCAAAAGGCATCTTTTCCCATCTCACGTTTTTTTTTGAGTTCGTAATTTTTCCTTTCTTTTTTAATAGATGGATTAGGTTAGTAGAGAAAAGTTCTAATCAACCATTCACTTTATTTTCATCTAATGGTTTAGATTAATTCTTATTTTATTTTAATTAAAAAACCCACTTTCATCTTTTTTTTAAAATTAAATATTTCACAAACCGTTAATCGTTACGAACGAAACATATCATCGCGATGAGAATTAAATCATCTTTCTATAGAGGGGCACTTCTATATACTTTCGAAAAACTTTTTTTTCGATTGTTTTTTTCAGTTACGTCTAAAAAAATCACATGTGATTTTACGAGGAATCACATGGTGATTGTGATACAAATTCACATGTGATTTTTCCTGGGGGGGGGGGGGGGGGGGGAGGGGGACAATTCGGGACTGAAAAATAAATAAAATTTTCCGGAAGAAAAAAAAGTTAGTCGAAAGTATAAGAGAAATGCCCCCTATTGAAGATAAAAAATACTGTCGCAAATGATTGTATTATTTTTTGGTTTGACGTATAATTTAATTAATACTCATGCGAAGAGAATTAAATTATATTTCTTATAGACGGTTCACTTTTATATTCTTTAGACGAATTTTTTTTAAAAATTTTTCGGACCAGAACAATTCACACGTGATTCGAAAATCACATGTGATTTTAAACCTACATTAAAAATCACACGTAAATTTATAATTCACATGCGATATGATTATGGAAATCACAACGTGATTTATTACTTAAATATCATAAGTGAATTTGTGAAATCAAATGCGATTTATGAAATAACACGTGATTTTAAAAAACAACAAATCATAAGTGATTTTACAAATCATGTGTACTTTTTTTGGCGGAATTTTTTTTTTTTTGGGGAAAAGGAAATTCCCCGGTAAAATATATTACACCAAAAAACGGTTAAGAACAATGGAATGTGGCTGAGATGCCACATTAACCTCAAGCTACACTTGAACAACCAAAGTCACTTGAGACATGCTCCAAGCATATGAAATCGATTTTTTTTAACACTAAAAAGTCGTCAAAAGTATATGAAATCGATTTTTTTTAGTTACGTCTGAAAAAATCACATGTGATTTTATGAAATCACATGTGATTGTGCTACAAATCACATTTAATTTTTTCAGACGTGACTGAAAAAAAAATTCGAAAAAAAATTCGTCGATAGTATATAAAAGTGCCACTCTATAGAAAAATGATTTAATTCTCGTCGCGATTGTGTATTTTTTGTCGTTTGACGATTTACCGTTTGCAAGATATTTTATTTTTAAAAAAGAGATGAAAAGTGGATATTTTTAATTGTTTGTTTTATTTGATTAAAAATGGATGGTTATGATGTATTCTTTTGTTCTTTGAAATGATATTGTTATATCATGATGTCACCTCTAGGTTAGTAATAGTAGATTAGGAGTACTTTAATATTTCTTTTATGTAATTTTGTTTCATTCATTTCATTTGTTACGCTTTGGATCAAATTTTTGGGACGAATTGTTTGTCTTATCGAAGTACGTTTCGGAGTGTTGGTTTTATTATTCGAACGTTTTTGAGATTTTCCCAGTTTTAGTTATATTTGAAATTGTAGTTGTTGATGTTTCGATTGAATGGTAAGACGTGTACCTGGGTTTGTTTGAGATCGATGGTTTTTGTTGTTAATGTTTAGCTTATTTGGTGATTATTTAGTTATTCATGTAGCTTAGTTTTGATTGAAGATTGTATCTTAGTTTTATTAGGGGTATAGCAGGTATGGTTCGGTTTGGTACTATAGGTTAATGCTAATTTTAGTTTGCTTATTTTTGCTTTGCTTATTAGCTCGTTAGAAAAAAAATAGTTTTATAAAAAAACTGATTAATGATATTTTTTTTATTATTTTTTTATTTTATTAAATATTGGACTTTCGTTTATTGATTAAATAGCTTATTGTTACTAGCTTATTGTTTCGTTTTAACTTCTCTTGTTTTGAGATGTGATTTGCTCAACTCATGAGGCGTGGAGCTTGCGGGTTGTATAAGCTAGCTTATTGTCTATATGTAAAGCTTAGTTAGATTTTACTAGCTTATTGGAGAATAAAGTTTAAATACTTTACAATCTATTAGGCAAATAAAGTTTAAATAAGAAATACACTTAGCATCAAGTCTAGTTTTTATAATCGGGTGGTTACGCTCTTACCGGTTTCGTCATTCGGTATCTACTTCTTTTCGCTTTTTTCATTATTAGTAGTTTTAGCTTATTTAGCTTAATATGTTCGATATTATTGTTATGCTTATTATTATTAGTTTAGTTTCCATGTTTAGAAAGTAGCTTTATTTTATGCTTGTTAAGTGTTTGTGATTAGTGAATTAAGTGTGGAATTTAATAAGTGATTAGTGATTAATAATTTGCAAAATTTATTTAGTTTAGTGTTTTATTTAGTCGAACGGGTAAAAGCCGTAAGGTTAAGTATGCATTAAACTAGTAATTAATATCTCGATAAAAGTTGTTTTCAATATTAAGCCAACGTTTTGAGGAAACGATTATTTAGACAGAAATTAATTCATCATTAAGATCTAAAACTTCACACTTAAGAATCTATTCACTTTTACTTGACAATCATATTTTTCTTTATATATTTTTCATCTTATTAGCTTGCTTGTTAATTAGTTCAATCTAGTTTATCGCTATCTTTAGTTTTAGTTAAAAACCAAAAATTAAAAGATAATCAATCATTTTTCTTCAAAACATTTACATGGATTTCAATTCATCTCTCGCCGTGGAAACGACACTCGAAAGATAGACTTTTACTTTTCCTAAAGTAATTTTCTTATCTAACGGGATATACTATATATTATTATGACACGCGTTTGACGTTTATCACCCATTTTCCCTTATCTTCACTTACTGCTGCTCTATCCCTAGCAGTAGTATCTTTTACCCTGGCAGTATTAACTTTTTTATTAAAAATACTGTTCTTGTTTGCTGAATACTTTTTAAATGGCCTTGTGACTTGTGAATATCCTTTTTTGTAAGCATTTGATATTGGTCTAGGATAATTCATAGTTGGTTTTGAGCCAGCAGTATTAACTGGTCTGACTTCAGTATTAACACTTGCACCAGTAGTATTAATTTTGCCAGACCTCGTTAGTACTGCTTGTAGAACAAATTTTCTATTAGGGTGAAGGTGAGTCATTTTATTAGCAAAGTTCTTGTGATTCAACCTACTTGAGTTATTCTACACTGGTCTTATAACC
>BQNB010036991.1:0-47496 GCA_026074375.1 Tanacetum coccineum | reverse complement strand
AACTTGCCAATGGAAGAATTTTAGAAACAAATGTTATCCTTAGAGGTTATACGTTAGGATTATTAGGTCATTCGTTTGACATTGACCTAATGCCCATAGATATTGGTAGTTTCAACGTCATCATCGATATTGATTGGTTGGCGAAGTACATTGCGGTGATCGTTTGTGACGAGAAGATCGTTCATATCCTTTATGGAGATGAGATGTTGATAATTCGAGGTGATGATTATGACAGCAAAAGTAAGTCGAATCTGAATATCATATCATGTACGAAGACCCAGAAGTATATGCATAAAGGATGTCAAGTTTATCTAGCAAAAGTTACATCCAAGAAGACTGATGACAAGTCGGAGGAAAAGCGACTTGAGGACGTGCCAATTGTACGAGATTTTTTAGAAGTCTTTCCAGAAGACTTTCCTGGACTACCACTTGCTCAACAAGTTGAATTTCAAATCGACTTAGTCCCTGGTGTTGCACCTGTAGCATGAGCCCCGTATCGATTAGCACTAGCTGAAATGCAAGAGTTATCCACTCAGTTGCAAGAACTTTCTGACAAAGGATTTATAAGACTCAGTTCCTCACCCTGAGGAGCTCCAGTTTTGTTTGTCAAAAAGAAATATGGATCTTTTCGGATGTGTATCGACTACCATGAACTAAACAAACTTATTGTGAAGAACGAATACCCACTTCCGAGAATTGACAATTTGTTTGATCAACTTCAAGGGTCAAGAGTTTACTCTAAGATCAACTTGAGATCTGGTTATCACCAACTCTGGGTTCGTGAGGAAGACATCCCTAAGACAACATTTAGGACTCGTTATGGTCACTACGAGTTCCAAGTAATGTCGTTTGGTTTGACTAACGCACTTGTAATATTCATAGATTTGATGAATCGGGTATGCAAACCGTACCTGGATAGATTTGTGATCGTGTTTATCGATGATATTTTGATCTACTCCAAGAGCAGAAAGGAACATGAGGGGCACCTTATATTAATTTTGAGGTTACTTAAGGAGGAGGAATTGTACGCCAAGTTTTCAAAGTGCGATTTTTGGCTTTCAAAGGTACAATTTCTGGATCACGTGATTGATAGTGAAGGCATTCACGTTAATCCCGCTAAGATTGAGTCAATCAAGTATTGGGCGTCACCCAAAACACCAACCGAGATTCATCAATTTTTAGGTTTGGCTGGTTACTACCAAAAATTTATCGAAGGTTTCTCGAAGATCGCTAGGCCTATGACGAAGTTAACTTAGAAAAATGTAAAGTTCGATTGGGGAGAAAATTCAGAGGCTGCATTTTAGCTTTTGAAACAAAAATTGTGTATTGCACAGATTTTGGCCTTACCCGAGGGAAGTGAAAACTTTATGGTGTACTGTGATACTTCGCATAAAGGGTTGGGCGCGGTTTTGATGCAAAAGGAGAAAGTCATAGCTTATGCATCCCGCCAACTCAAGGTCTATGAGAAGAACTATACCACCCACGACTTAGAACTTGGTGCAGTAGTGTTTGCCTTGAAGATGTGGAGACACTATCTGTATGGTACAAAGTTAGTCGTGTTCACTGATCACAAGAGCTTAGAACATATTCTTGATCAAAAGGAATTGAATATAAGGGAACAACGATGGTTAGAGTTGTTAAGTGATTATGACAGTGAGATCAAATACCACCTAGAAGGAGTTGTCGGACCAATTGAAAGAACTTTTCCGACAAAGGCTTTATAAGACCCAGTTCCTCACCTTGGGGAGCTCCGGTCTTGTTTGTCAAGAAGAAAGATGGATCATTCCGGATGTGCATTGATTACCGGGAATTGAATAAGCTGACGGTAAAGAACCGTTATCCGCTTCCCAGGATTGATGATTTGTTCGATCAACTACAAGGTTCGAGTATCTACTCAAAGATCGACCTGAGGTCGGGTTATCATCAACTAAGGGTTCGTGAAGAAGATATTCCAAAGACCGCATTCAGAACTCGATATGGACATTATGAGTTTCAAGTTATGCCGTTTAGTTTGACTAATGCACCTGCTGTATTTATGGATCTCATGAATCGGGTGTGCGAAATCCATACCTGGATAAATTCGTAATTGTCTTTATTGACGATATTCTGATATACTCGAAGAACAAGCAAGAGCATGCAGAGCACCTCAAGTTAATCTTGGAGTTGCTTAAGAAGGAACAGTTGTATGCCAAATTCTCTAAGTGCGAATTCTGGATCCCTAAAGTACAGTTCCTTGGTCATGTGATCGACAGTCAGGGTATTCATGTGGATCCTGCCAAAATTGAATCCGTCAAAGATTGGGCATCTCCTAAGTCGGTACGGAGATTCAGTCAATTTTTTGTGGCCTAACAGGATACTTACCGAACGATTCATTGAAGGGATTCTCAATTATCGCCAACCAAATGACCAAGCTTGATAAAAGAAGATAAAGTTTGAATGGAGTGACAAGGCAGAAGCAGCTTTTTAGTTGATAAAGCAAAAATTATGTAGTGCACCAATTCTAGCGTTACCCGAAGGAAATGAAGACTTTATCGCTTACTGTGACGCTTCAATCAAAGGGTTGGGCGCGTGCGCGAAGTGGACTTAATGCAAAGAGAAAAAGTGATTGATTATTGCATCACGAGAACTAATAGATTTCATGAGAAATAATTACACCACTCATGACTTGGAGTTATGTGAGCAGTTGTATATCGCTCTAAAGATTTGTGGCATTTATCCTGTACGGGGACAAAGTGTACAGTGTTCACCGGTCCATAAAAATTTTACAACCATATCTCGATCAAGAAGGTAATTACAACATGAGAACGCGCCGTTGGTGGTTTGCTAGTGATTATGATTGTGAAATCCGTTATCACCCAGGAAAAGCAAATGTAGTGGCTGATGCATTGAGCAGAAAGGAACGAGTAAAGCCATTACGGGTTCGGGCCTTAGTTATGACTATCGGTTTGGACCTTTCCAAGCGGATTTTGGAGGCTCAGATTGAGGCAAGAAAACCAGAAAACCTCAAGTCCGAAAGACGTAGGAGGTAGGTTGATGAGAATTCGAAGGGACCCAGACAAGCCCAGGAAAGAGAAGTTGGGAACCGGGCGGACGACTCATGTGTCTAAACAACAGAAGTTGGTTGCCTCGCTACGGTGACCTAAGGGCTCTAATTATGCACATTCAAACGACCTCCGTTTTTATTCTAGTTTTTTTTATTTTTCAAATTAAGTTAATTAGAATTTAATTTTAATTTTTAAATGCAATTTAGCAATTATTTTCTTAATTTAGATTTAATTTTAGGATTTCCCTATAACTAATTTTGTTTCCCGTAGTTTTTAAGATCCCCATTTCCTATATCTGTTTCCCGTAGATTAAATTAGGTTTTATTTAATTAATTTTAGTTGTAATTATATCAGTGTTTCCATCATATATTCTCCATCATTCAATTTCTCATCAAACCAGGATAATTTTCAATTGCAGCCTCGTTGGGACATACGACCCGGGAATATCTCTTCCGGAATCTTTTTATCATTGATTCTCATGGTAGATTTTGACCTTTTGCCTTGGTTAAGGGCATTTGGTTGAGATTTGCATTTGTGTTATTTTATATATATATACTATCAGGCGAATCAATTTTTGGCGCCGCTGCCGGGGAGGCATTTGCTACGATTGTTATCCGACATTTGATCTGAGCTTGTCTTATTTGTGAATATATCATCTTAAAAAACACAAAAATATTTTTCTTTTCTTTTTATTAGTACATATCATATAAAAAAAAAAACCAAAAAAAAAAAAATCAAAAAAATTGTCCATTTTTTTAAAAAAATTAAAAATCACTAATTGGTAATATACCTCAAAATATAATATTCTCCACTGAAGGTTATTATCATAATAAGTTACGGTGATCTTATTGAGTTCCCAATCGAACCAAAGATTTAAAATTGCCTTCTGTGTCAATTACGCATATACGGCTCACCTCATTCTGATTAAAAATAACTCTATAATGTGGTTTTAGGGGGTTGTTCCTAGCGAACTACGACCCGAAAGGAGAAATATGCTTCGCGCATATTCTACTCCTCCGCTCACCTGTTTTTTTTTTGCGTTTTTCAATTCTGAGAAGTACCGTGAGTAAGATGAGTATTTGATTAAGTTGTCTATCTCATTGTCGATTTAAATAGATTTGTGAATATATTTTAAATCCAAAAAATAAAAAAACCCAAATAAATTAGTGTTAACTTCTTTTTTTTTTTATTTCCATTTTGTCGCATGCGCACTCGATCTCTGTCTCGTGAAAGCAGGACCCTCCTCCACCAGAAGGAACGCCAGTGTTATAGAACCTCTTCGTATAGATTCCCATTGCAGGAAGATCCTACCGTGAGCAATATGGCAGGACACTCGAACTATGGCTCAATTGCTCCAAGCACACCGAGGGGTCACGAGGACGCAATCCCTTATTCCTGAAATTGTGGCAAACAATTTTGAGTGTAAGCATTGGGTTAATCAATCTTGTCCAGAACATACAGTTCTTCGGTCTGACAAAGAAGACACGCATGCTCATATCGTTACTTCAACAAGATCACCTCCAAATAGGGTCCACAATGTTCCAATTGCTACGATTAAGCTTTTGCTATTTTCCATTCCTATAGTTTTTAGGCGAGCTAGCCCGAATATGGCTAAGAAAAAGAACCCCTCGATCCATTCAAACTTGGACGATCTTGTACCAAATTCATCAATCAGTTTTTCCCTCCCTCTAAAATGGACGATCTTCGCAATGAGTTATCACCAGATTTCAGCAAGGTTCGTATGATCATTTTATGAGGCTTGGGAATCGTTTCATTGATCTCTTGGGGCATGGTCCACACCATGGATTCTCCGAATGCTATCAACTTGATACATTCTATAATTGCTTTGAAACATTTATTGTTCAAGACTTCATTGAAAATCCGCTAGCAGGTGGGAAAAACTTTTTGTGACAAAATGCCTCGCGAATGTTAAAAATCATCGAGAGCAAGCCAATGTTCGTAAAACAAGAGCTAAGGCAGTTGGTTGCCAAGTAAGTACGAACTCTTCCACCCAAGCTGTTTCATCTGATGTTGCTGAACTTAAGGATATTGTCCGAGCATTGCTCTTAGACAAGAAGAACCAAGCTTCTGCTCCAGCTCCAGCACCTGTCAAAGCAGTTGAGCTAAGTTGTGTTACTTGCGGTGGTGCCCATTATCACCAAAAACTGTCCTGCCAATTCATGGCAACGTTTATCGGGACCAAACATTTCTGAGTATGTGTCCAAGCCGCTGCACTAATTACAACCAAGTAAGCTCTAATTTCCGACCATCAAATGGTTGCAAATATATTAGACCTCCAGGTTTTCCACCGTTCAGAACTCTCAAGCTATTAATTGCTAACAATTTCAATCGGGGGAAATTAAATTTAACCAAAAGGGAGAGGGCAATTTCAACAAACAGAGGTGGAAATTTTAATCTGTAGTCCAATTTCAGTCATAATCAACTTCATAGACCCCAGGTTATCAGTCTCCAGGCTTAGCAAGCCCCCTGTCGTAGGACAACACAGTTCACAAGAACGATTTTGACAACTACGTCAAGGCTAATGATGCTATCATGAGAAATATGCAAAATAACCTCCAAAACCAGGGTCAGAGCGCGCAAATCGAAACAGCCAAATTGAACAATCAAATGGCAAATCTGACTGATATGTTGGCTAAGTTTGTAACTGCCAATACCGCTTCTACTTCAGGGTCAGGGACACTCCCTGGTAACACAGTTACTAACCCTAGAGAAGACTTAAAGGGTATCACTACCCGAGACCCCCCCCCCCAAGCGTGATGCGTCACTCAAGGACCTCCAATTCCTACTTCTTCAGTAGTGATACCGATCCCGATGGTGACAAAGGACAAGTGCACCCTTCTTGTTCACAAAAAGTACAGCCCCTGTCAAACCTACGGTAGGTCATATCCCATCATAACTCCAGTCTCTTGAACTTGAGCCCATTGTTGCTCCTGTTGTTGCTCCCGTGCCAAACACTAAACCTTCAGTTTCTCTTCCATATCCTTCGAGGCGTGATAATGAAAAGAGCCGTAATCAAGCTAATGAACAAATCGACAAATTCTATGAAATCTTCAAAGAGATGAGTTTCGAGATTAGCTTTACGAATGCTCTTGTTTTGATGCCAAAATTCGCCGCGACTCTAAGAACCTTACTTGGGAATAAAGAGAAACTTACTGAAGTGGCTCGAACTTCCAATGAACCCTGTCTAGCTCGAACTTCGATGAATGAACATTGTTCGGCGGTCATCTTGAACAAGTTACCCAGAAAACTTGGAGACCCCGGAAGTTCCTGATTCCTTGTGAATTTCCAGGGATGGATGAATGCTTAGCATTAGCCGATCTCGGTGCTAGCATTAATCTAATGCCATTTTCAGTCTGGGAAAAGCTTTCACTTCCTGATCTTACTCCAACGTGCATGACACTCGAACTTGCGGATCGATCAATTTCTAAACCAATGGGAATTGCAAAAGACATCTCCGTTAAAGTTGGTGTATTTCACTTTCCAGCCGACTTTGTGGTTGTAGATTTTGAGCCAGACCCCCGAGTCCCTTTAATTCTCGGGAGGTGCTTCTTAAAAACCGGTCGTGCTTTGATTGATGTGCACAAGGGTGAATTAACTCTTAGAATAGGAAGTGAAGCCATCACTTACAATTTGGATCAGACTTCGAGATACTCGGCCAATTACACTCACATGACGGCAAACAAGATTGACGTCATTGATATGGCTTGTGAGGAATACTCTCAAGAAGTTCTTGGTTTTACTGATATAATCGCGAGTGGAAATTCCACTCCGTATTATGATCCAATTGTTGCTACTTCTTCTCCTACCCTAACTCCATTTGGGGATAGTGATTTCCTGCTTCTCGAAGAAGCCGACTCTTTCCTTGGTCTAGCAGATGATCCGGATTGTCCAGCATATAATCCATTCTACTATGATCCTGAGGGGGACATTCTTATTCTAGAAGCCATCTTGAATAGTGAACCACCACTTCCCCCTCCAAGTCAAGGAACTTATCTCCCAGAAGTCCGAACTGAGCTTAAGGTCTGTGAAACTAATACAGCCAATTCTTCCGTTGATGAACCTACTGAGGTTGAACTCAAGGAACTGCCTCCCCATCTCGAGTATGCATTTTTGGAGGGCGACAACAAGTTGCCCGTCATTATTGCTAAAGAGTTGGATGTTGAGGAAAAATCCGCTCTCGTAAAGGTGCTAAAGTCCCACAAGCGAGCTCTCGCTTGGAAACTTTCTGACATTCAGGGTATCAACCCGGAATTTTGTACCCACAAGATTCTTATGGAAGAAGACTATGCACCAGCGGTCCAACATCAAAGAAGAGTAAATCCAAAAATCCACGATGTTATTAAAAAGGAGGTTGAAAAACTTCTCGAAGCTGGATTGATTTACCCTATCTCCGACAGTCCCTGGGTTAGCCCGATACATTGTGTACCAAAGAAGGGAGGAATGACTGTGGTAGTGAACGAGGAAAATGAGTTGATTCCAACTCGTTTGGTTACCGGATGGCGGGTATGCATTGACTATCGTAAGTTAAATGAAGCCACCCGCAAAGACCACTTCCCTCTACCGTTCATGGACCAAATGCTTGAGAGATTAGCGGGGAATGAATACTACTGTTTCCTCGATGGTTTCTCCGGTTATTTCCAAATCCCCATTGACCCCCGTGATCAAGAAAAGACTACTTTTACTTGCCCATACGGAACGTTTGCCTACCGTCGCATGCCTTTCGGCTTATGCAATGCTCCAGGCACGTTTCAACGATGTATGTTAGCAATCTTTCATGACATGGTTGAGAAGACGATGGAAGTCTTTATGGACGACTTCTCGGTCTTTGGGAATTCTTTCCAAAACTGCCTCTCCCGTTTAGACCACATGCTTCAAAGGTGTGAAGACACCAACTTAAGTCTTAACTGGGAGAAGAGCCATTTTATGGTCAAAGAGGGCATTGTCCTCGGCCATAAGATTTCTAAGAAAGGGATTGAGGTTGACAAAGCCAAAATCGATGTCATTGCAAAATTACCTCATCCCAAAGGAATTAGGAGTTTTCTCGGTCATGCCGGTTTTTACCGGCGGTTCATTCAGGATTTCTCAAAAATATCCCGACCAACTGACCATCCTCCTTTGAGAAGAATCTCCATTTCATCTTTTCCGATGGACTGCATGGCGAGCTTTCCAATCATTGAAAGATAGATTACGGAAGCTCCAATCTTGATTGCTCAAATGGGACCATCCATTTGAGCTTATGTGCGGATGCAAGCGATTTAGCCATAGGTGTGTTTTGGGGGCAACGTCATGAGATCATTTTCGGCCTGCCTATCCACTATGCTAGTTAAGACCTTGATTGAAGCACAAACGAGACTACATACGACTGAAAAAAGATATTACTTGCCATCTAGTGTATGCTTCTCGAAGAAATTTCAGTCTTTACCTCATCATGAACAAAAGCATAGTGCATACGGACCATTCCGCCCTTAAGTATCTCTTTGCAAAAAAGGATGCCAAGGCGAGATTGCTCCGATGGGTTCTCCTCCTCCAAGAATTTGACTTCAAAGTTATTGATACTAAAGGAGCCGAGAACCTCGCAGCCCGATCATCTGTCCAGATTGGAAAACCCGTATGAAACGTCAATGATCCTTAAGAGATAAATGAAAGTTTTCCTCTTGAGACGTTTAAATATGGTGACCTTTCGTGAGATTTCAAGAACCCGTGGTTTTGCGACTTTGCAATTTACCAGCGGGCTTAGATTCATTGTGAAGGCATGTCGACCCAGCAGAGAAAAAAAGTTTTTCATAAGATGTTAAACACTATTTCTGGGACGACCCCTTCTTGTTTAAAATTTGTTTGCGGATAAAGGTGATCAGCGGTTGTGTGCAGGCATGAAGCTCTTGAGTATTCTCTTCAGCCTTGACACAATGGACCCACCGGGGGACATCATGGTGCAAACCTCACAGCCAAAAAGATCTTGGACTCCGGTTGCTCATGCTGGCCCACCATCTTATAAAGATGCCCGAGTTTGTCAAGAACTGTGGACTTCGTGCCAACGTCAAGGAAAAAACTTCACATCGTGATGGAGATGCCTCAAAACTCATCCAAGTTGTGAAATCTTTGACATATGGGGCATTCGGACTTTATGGGCCCTGTTTTCCCAGTTTTCAGATTGGGAACAAGTATATTCTTCGTCGTGGCAGTCGACTATTTGTCAAAATGGTTGAGCGAAAGCGCTCCCCCTCCAATGATGCCCGAGTAGTTTGCAAATTTCTGAAATCTTCTATGCCAGATTTGGTGCTCCCCGTGCAATCATAAAGTGATCGCGGAACCCATTTTTGTAATGACCTAGTTTGCAAAGGGTCATGCTAAAATATGGAGTTATCACGTCTCTCCACCGTTATTTCACCACAATACAAGTGGGCAAGTGGATGTATCAAATCGTGGTTTGAAAAGAAAGAATCCTTGAAAGGACCTAGGTTTGAAACAGTGCCTCCTGGTCGGACAAACTAGTTGATGCACTATGGGCCTTCCGCACAGCTTACAACACCGATCGGGTGTACTCTTACAGCTTGATTCTTGTATGGAAAGGATGCCATCTTACGATCGAGCTTGAGCACAACGCCTACAGGGCCTTAAAGCAAGCAAACTTCGATCCTATAATACGGAGTGATCACCGGAAAGTTCAACTCAATGAACATAATGAAATCGTGATCATCATCAGGAGAACTCTTTGATCTATTAAGGCCAAAACAAAGAGCTCATGACTCCAAGATCAAAAACCGTGTTTTCAAATCGGTATCGAGTCCTCCTCTTTATATTCAAGATTAAGTTTTTCTCCGGGCAATACGAAAATTCCCGTTGTTGGAATGGCCCTTTCACCTATCATAGAGTATTTCCGTACTGGCATGTTGAGCGTTCTCAATGCCACGGGCCAAAATTTCAAAGTGATTTTGAATGGTCATCGCGTCAAGCATTACTTTGGAGGGAACGTACCACACTTGGTAGTTCCAGATCTCCAAACTTTCCCCAAGGATCAATAAATCCTTGTGATGGGTCAAGCATCGCGACCCTAAACAAGCGCTTCGTGGGAGGCACCCCATGCTTATCCGTAGTTGTAATAAGTGTTGTTGTTGTGAGATAGCTTGTCTTTTCCATTACCCGTGTTTCCTTGTTGTTGTTGCTTATTGTCCAGGATTGCCCGGATTGTGAAGACTCTCAGTTTTGTCATTCATCAAGAGTTTCACATCTTCAGCTTCAATTGGGAATCCGATATCCTAATCTTATCGACTAACGTTTTATCTTTTGGCATACCTCATAAATGGCCTTAGGATTAATGTAGTACCCTTCAAACATCGAGGACGATGTTTAGTTCTAGTTTGGGGGGTATCTTCGATTTGATTGTTTCCTGCAGCATTGTTACCACGTAAACCCGTTTTTACCACCAAAATACCAAAAAAATGAAAAAATTGAAAATTTTTCAAAAATATAATAAGTGTTTTGTCACAGTTTTGCTTTTCTTTTGGGTAGAATAAGAATAATTTTTGACTCGATCGGGCGTGTTGAGCCCTAGCTAGTTCCTTTAGGCCAAGCTTTCACGAATTCTATTGCTTTGAATTTTAAAAATGTGAAGAACGAGAAATGATAGAGTTAAATATAAGTTTATGTGCTAAGCAAGATTCTTCTAAAAACTTATACAAGTAACTTGTGGTTTTCTCTCCCTGCATTTCTAATCCACCTATCTCTACGTACTCAATTTTAATTCATCTAAGTCATCTGTTTCAGAATACAGCTTCAAATTTGTAACTTGAGTTTTCAAAACGAGATTTTGTAGTGATTTAAAAGATAAATGCCAAAGAAGCATGAATGAAATGTGATGAAAAATGCATGAATATTGATTTTTGCCAATGAAGCATGCAAGTTGATTATTATGGGCAAAGTAAATGAGGTGTCGTGATATCCACTCGTTAACCAACGAGGTGGGGGTTTTCAAACTAAGACACCACCTCCTTAGCCTTATTAGGAATAAGGTGTTGAGGTGATTTCCCTTACGTAGCAACGGGGTGGGGTTTTAAACTAAGAACACGGTCGTTGGTTGTGATATCCTGCCTCCGTTAACACGAGGTAGGGTTCAAACTAAGCAAACGCACTTTTCCTATGCTTTAAAAGTACTTATTGGATCTATGATGTTTGAAATATGTTGCAAAAAGTTCTATATTTAAATCTCGAAATCAAGGTTACGATAGTCTTATAAGTGTTGCTTTGGAGCATGATTCTAGTGAATTATTGACTTTGAAAATTAGTTGATCTATGGTTGAATTAAAAATGGAGTACAACATTCAATCGTATATCCATGTCGGGAGATGAAAATTCACAATGTCATAAGTATGGAGGGCTTAACATCGTAAACTTATATCAACAATGTTCTTGTTTAATGCTTAGCTTGGATCTTGTGAAAAAACGAGGCCGATGAAATTATCCGTCAGGACATCGTAGATCACTTACGGGCGCTTCTCTTTCTATGATCCAGTGTTAACAAATAAAGAAGCAAAAATTGTTAAAAATGAGAAAATCAAAAATTATTAGTTGTAGTAGTGTAAAATTCAGAAAATGGTGGAAAACGGGGATTACGTGTTTACTTCCTAAACATTGCGTGAGGTACACCACATACCTTAGTTTGGGGGATTGATAAGTGCCTAATTACACATACCTTTTACCTTTAAAAACGAGCTAAAATAACCAAAAACGAACTTAAAATGCTAAATATATGCTTGTTTTGCTAATTGTATTGTGCAGGAACGGATATCTCACAAAAGGACGAAAAACAAGGCCAAAAACGACAAAACCAGAAATGGAATGGAAAAGTGTGTGAAGTCAAAAAGTCAATCAAGTCAAAAAGCCAAACCCCTAAGTAAAATATAAAGGAAACACCAAAGGGTTGATGTTGCCAAGATGAAACTTCATTATAAAGAAAAAAAAGGGGAAAAAAGAAAAGATGAAAAAGAAGAAATACTAGAGGGTTCCTTAGATGTCAAACAACCCAGAACATCATCTTAATCATCTTCAAATCTCTCTTGTCCAAGCCCCAACTTGTTATAAAACCTTCCCGCCAACACCAAAACCTTAGCCTTGCACCCTATTTTCTTCCAATACTTTACCTGCAACACTCCATCAACCACTTGACAAACGCCCCTCACTCTCTATAACCCCAATGTCCAGTGGCAATCCTCACTCTCTCCAAGACCATTTCGTATGGCTTTTTGAGATTGCTCAAACGAAGCACAAAAGAAGATGGATGGCTGGGGATAGTTTTTGGAAAGCTCCTGGGTAAATGGCTAGAAATAACAACAACAAGCACAAAATTAGTGTGCTTAAGCTGCATAAGCAGCTTGAGCCCCTTTTACTTGATTTAGCTTATTCAAATTTTAACAGAACATAAAAGAAACCTAAAAGCTTATTTTCAAACTAAAATTAGTGATTAAGGTGTCTTAATTAACCCCACACACTCAGCCAAAGTTGGCTGAGTGCACTTGACCCATTGTAATTCCCATTTGACCCATTTTCAAGGCTAAACCAAACACCCCCTTATTTATATAAAAAAGCTTTTTAACTGATTTTTGGGTAAAATAAGGCTGATATAAGTGATCACAAATGAATTTTAATAACTTTTAACATATGTTTAAACAATTTAAACAGAATTAAACAGCTTAAATCATATTTCAAATTTCGACAATGGCAATAACAAGAACTCTTAACTTTTTTATTAAAAACAGAAAAATTACAACATAAAGCTTTAAAACAACTGAGTTACACTTAAATGATTAAAAGAAAGACTTGGAATTTAAAATTAAGCTAAAAAACATAAAAAAATGGTCTTCTTCTGTTCGGCTTGTGTTTCTTCAATTTATAGAAGTCTCTCAGTCTTCTATCTTCACTTGGGTGTGTTTGTTGTGTGTCTTGAAGCTCAGCTAACATTCCTAGCCCTAGGATCACACTTGTGTTTCTTTCTTATCAATCTCAGCCATGGATGGTGCTTCGGGTTTGGGGAGATTGCCAAGGTGGCAACTTTTAGGGTTAGTGGGTGGTGGGAAGGGATTGGACTGGGTAGAGGAGGGGTTGGGTAAAAGATTGGGTGGTATCTCGTGATGGTGTGAGGCTCAAGGGAGTTGGCGGGAAAAACTTGAGGGGTGAGCTGTTATTTGGTTAACAGGTTTTAAAAAGTTTGAAAAGAACAAGAAGAACCCCTCATGTTTCACTTCTTTTCCATTTCTTTTGTTTCTTTTTTCTTTAGTTATAAAAGAGTTTGGAAATTGGCAATTTGGGCCCTTGTGTTTTATAAAGAGATAGTAGTTTTGTAAAATTGCAAATTCAGTCCCTCTCATGTTTAAAACACTTTTCTTTTATAAAACAATTTTCAGAATTGACAATTTAAGTCCCTAAGGTTTTATAAAAATTGTTTTTGGGCCAGGGTCTGGGCTTGGGTTATGTATTGGGCCCAACTGGGTGTGCTTGGGCCCAATAAGGTTTAGGCTTATGTTATTGGGCTTTTTAAGGCCCAATAAGGTTTGGGTGGGTTTTGTGTGTACAATGGCTGAGATTGGCTTGTTCAAGGGCTAGGATCGGGCCTTCAAAGTCTTCATAGTCTCTGTCAATTGCACACAAATGGGCTGTTGTCATTGATTGAGGGCCCATTTGGTCTTCACAGTCTTCATTAATATACTATTGGGCTTTCCCGGCCCATCAGATGGGTTGAGATTGCAACCAATAGTATTCTTCAATTACGGCTCCGGTTTTGACTGTTAATTTGTTGAGTTGACTTTGACTTTGACTTTTCTGGTCTTTGGCTTTGCTTTGGCTTTGTCCTTCACAGCTTTTCCATTCCGTGCCTGGTTTTGTCGTTTTGGCTTTGTTTTTCGTCCTTTTCTTGGTTATCCGTTCCTGCACAATACAAATGTAAAACAAACATATCTTTGGCAGTTTTTGTCTGTTTTTGGTCATTTAAGTCCGTTTTTAATGGAAAAAGGTATGTGTATTTAAGCACATACCAATGAGCTTATCAACAAGCTCTCCTAGCTTATTTATAAGCTAGGAGTAAAAGTACTTCTTGGTTTTCCATTACAACCAACTTCCAATAGCTTTCCACTTCTTAAGTAAAGATAATATATAGATTTTAAGTTGATTCTTAAGTTTACAAGTATTATTAAGGCTTATTAAGCTCAAATCAAGAGCTTATAGACTCTTGAGAGCTGAATTGAGCTTATTAGCTTATTAAAACAGTTTGGCTGATTGAGAGAGCTTATGAGTTAAAAGAAAAAAGAGCTTATAACAAAAATAAACTAAATTTCATTAATAAAAACTGAATTACATTACTTAAAAAGAAATTACAACTTATTTTAAATCAAAATTACATTAAGCTTTAAAAGCTACACTAGGCTAAAAACTATTCTTGGACGTAGTTCCTTTAAGGACTGTGAATCGAAGCTTTCGAATCAATTCAAAATATTTATTAAGAAATTCAAAAACCAATTAGGTTGTTGATAACACCCACATTATACTTGTTTTCTATGCGTTTTTGTATATATTCTATAATTTCTCGTGAACTTTAGATATTAAAAGCTTAAATTGCTTGAGGTTCATTAAGAAACTAACATACTAAAAGCAAGAATCAAACTTTGAAGACAAAAATACAAGTGGAAGACAAGATATCAAGCTAAATGAACAAGAAGTGCGCCGCACTCCACAAATGTACGCCGTACTTACCTATATAGCCAAAAACAGCCGCACTTATACCAAAGTACGCCGCACTTTCCATCTGATAAGAAGAATAAATGAAGACTTTAATGCAAGTGCATTTACACCCCAAGTACGCCGCACATTCTTTTGTGTGCGCAGTACCTTCTCGAATTACATTTAATGCTTAGTGCATTCAAACAAGTAGCATCACAAATTTCTCTGTGTGCGCCACACTTTTCACCCAAATTCAGCCTATAAATAGGGGATGGAATTTCACTTTCAAATCATTCCTCTCACTCCTCTCTCATTCTACAAATCTTCTTCTTTAACAAACACCTAATCTTTTTACCCTCATTATTAAAAACACCAAAAAAACCACTATCTCTTGAAGACATAATGATTATAACGATCAAGAATGAAGACGGTTGTCAACTTAGTTATTGAAATAATGGAAGTTTAGTTAATTTACTTTTGTTATGAATCTTAGCCATGAGATGCTAATTCTCATGGACTATTCGATGATGTTAGATTAATGGGGAAAAAATAAAGTGTTTGGTATGATCTTGATCTCTATTAATACTCAGGCTTATGTTGCTGATCCCATTATTATATCTTCTCTTGTCAGTTTGCTTATAAACTTGATTTATATAATCATATCGGTACAGTGCGTCGAAAGGACCCGTTTCGATCTATGTGATTTTAAAGATTTGTCTATGGTCTTTATCGTTTGTGCCGAGAAATCTACTTTCGTAAATTGATAAACATATAAGCTTTGATATACTAGTAACTAAACTATTTGAGTGACTGATAAGTGTAAAATACACATATCCGTTATTACCAAAAATGACCCTAAATGACCACAAATACACTAAAAATAGCAAACATATACATGTTTTTATGTTTTGTGTGTGCAAGTACGGATATATCAAAAATCACAAGAAAACCATTAAAAACAGGAAAACACAAACACGAGAACGGAAGAGCGTGCAAGAGCCGGAAGCCAAAGTCAAAAAGTCAACCCTGGTCAAACCTCAGTCAACCATAAAAGGACAAAAACCCCTAAAATATTCCATTTTAGTCCCTCAAGTTTCCAAATGTTACACAAATGGTCCCAAAGGCTTAAATGGGCCTTAAACCCTTAACTACCTTACCCGGATCCAAATAAGCCCAAACCCTAGCCCATTACCATTTTATTAAAACCACAGGGACCATTTCTGCTATTTACCAAAGTTCTTTTACACTACACTTTTATAAAACCTAACCACAAGGACCCAAGTTGCCAAGTTTACAAAGTTCAAATTCTTATTTTACCCCTTTTTGTTAAAAAAGAGGCGTGAAAGGGTTGGGTACTATTCACCCATCTTCAAGAACTTACCCAGGGTCAAATCAAGGGGCTTTTTGCAATTAAGGGATAAAATGGAGAATTCAAGTGACCAAGAACAAGATGGCAAGGACAAATCAGCAATCAAGCTTCATCATTAGTTTACTAATGACTTGGACTCAAAGGAAGCAAAGAAAGATGACGAATTTTTCTTGGATCACTCACATAACAGCACAAGGGATCACATAATAATTGCCAGCTTGGCATTCGTTTGAGTTGTGACTTTGTATACAACGGGTCCATTTATGAACTCCCCAATCATTGTAAAAATGTTCGAACAAGATTATGAGAGGAGAGAGCATTTAACAGACTCATTACTCTAGAGATTCCTTGGATAGCTATAAGTTAAGCACTCACTCTAACAATATGGAGTCTAGTTCTTTTTTCACCTTTTAAATTTTCTAGTTTTTTTTAGCTTAAATTTTAGTTAATTTCAGTTTAAGCATTTTGTAATTCTCTTTTCAGAAATGTAATGAAGCTTTTTAGTTTAATGAAATTAAGTTTTTCTGTCATCATTCTCTATTTACATTCATAAACTCTCCTACTTAAGCCACTTTTACTTATAAGCTCATATAAGCTCTCTCAAGTCTATAAGCTTGAGATAGAGCTTGTGTAATCAAGTGTTAATCCCTACTTAAGCCTTAAAATCAGAATTAACTAGCTTACCTCGAACCTTATTGGACTTTGAAACTTATGGAAGGAGAGCCAAAAAGGGAAGGGCTCTCAAGGACTATTACTGGCTTATTTCTAATAAGCAAGAGAGCCGTTGAATAAGCTTAAGAGCATTTCTTGAATTGATTTTGTTTGGCTCATTGTAATTTCTTTAATTTTTAGTTTTAGCTTAATAATTGCTTAATTAGCTTAGATTTGCTTATTTGCTTATTAATAGTGCTTATCTGCTTTCTTATTGCTTATTTGTGATTTATATTGTTAAATAGTACTTATTCATCATCTGTTTTTAGCTTAACTATTTTAGATCATAGTAGTTTCATTCTTGTCTTAAAAACCATATAAAAAACCAAAAATATAGCTTAAGTAGTTTAGCTTATTGTTTATGGCTTATTGAAAGCTTAGGATTGCTTATTTAGCTTGTTATTAGCTGTTTAATATTTGGTTTCTAAAAACTGTTCACTAGTTTTCAAATATCCATTAGTTTTTCTAATCCTGTATGGACCTCTAAGGGTGTTTGGAATTAAAGGATTGTTGAACCATCAAAAGTCAAATGACTTATGCAATTTGTGTGGGTTAGTTTTGTTATATTTAGACTCAGTATTAATTCTGTTTTAAAAAGTTTTGTTCTCAAAAATAAATAAAGTAGAGCTTAATATGTGTTTCTGCTCAGGGGAGGTTTTGCCTTAAGTTTTGATTGCTTAAAATTGAATCAAGCTTTTTAGGTTTGGTTTGTGCTTGTGATTTTGCTCAAACACACTCAATAGGAGTGAGTTGTGTAGGATTTACCTTCAAGGTAACCTGCACATTGGTTTTATAGCTTTGCCATTTGAACCAGCAGTAATAACAAGCAGTTAGTACTGTTTTTTTTCTCTTTGCCATATAAGCTAGTTTAAATAGTTTTTAAACCTTTAAATTTAAGTAGGAAGTAGTTTTCATATAAGTTAATTTAGATTTAGTCTTGCTTTACATAAAATAGCTTATTTTCTTAGGTAAACCTAGTTTAAAAGTTCATCAAAAACTCAAAAAGACCAAAAATAATAGTAGCTTTTAATTCTGAATTCTAGCTTATAGGAATAGGATTTATAAGTTAGATTCATAGTTTAATAGTTGCTTAACTAGTTTTCAAAAGCTAGGGTTCTGAGTTTGCCTAATGAGCATTTGAGCTTATTGGATTTTTGAGTTTTAAGTTTCCTTTTTTGAGTTAGCAGTTTTTGCTCCTAGATTTAAGTAGCTTAATTTGTTTTAAACTAAAGTAGCTTTTCATTTCTAATTTCCTTACATTATAAGCTGTTAGGAACATCTTTTGAATTTAGATTTGAGCTTATTTTGAGCTTAGTGCAAGTATTTTAGCAAAAATTAGCTCAAAAGCCCACTTACTGATTCATTAGCTTTTTATAAGCTTATGTGAGCCATTTTAGTTTTCAGCTATGGTTTTTTTTTTTTTGTTCCTTCATTAAAAGTTGCTTAAAAATAAGTCCTTAATAAGTTCCAATATTCAGTTTTGTTAAAAAGTCAAAAATAAAAAAATTAGCAAAAAGTGTGGTTGCCAGACCTCGAACCCACGACCTCTCCCTCATAGTCCATATGTTTTACCATTGTGCTTCAATAGCTCATCCAACCTTATCTTGCACAATCTATTACTTGTACACATTTTCATTTCCTTTATAAAAAATAAGCCGTAGCTTATTCATTAGCTTATTAAGCTTATTCTTTAAGCTGTGTTACTCCTTTAATTTTTCTTGTGTTCTTTATTAGGTCTTAGACTTTTCCTGAATTTTCCAAAATTTTCTCTTTATTTTATAATTTTCTAGGAATTTCCGTAGGTCTTTATTTTAGAAAATTCATAAAAAATAGAAAAAAGTTTCAGAAAATTACAAAAAAATATTTTTTAGTTTTATAAAAATTACTTTTAGGTTTACATCCAGTAAAATCATTTTTACACCTTTTAGATTTTAATTTTCATTTTTTGAGCCTTTAATTTTAAATTTAAAAATAGGTTTTTAATTTTAAAAATAGTTAAATATAGTTTTCCGAGTTTTTATGTTATTTTAGACTTTTCTAATTTTAAAAATCATTTTTCTAAATTTTTAGGACTTAATTTGCTATTTTTTTAGGATTTAATTAGATTAAAATAGTTTTTAATTCATAATAAATTCAAAAATAATCAATACAATGTTTTTCTTTTTCTTAAAATTTTCTTTTGTCCTATTTTAGGTTTAGAAATTAAGTTTGCATTTTTAGGGGTTAATTTTAGTATATTTGCTTAATGTCGCATTTTTCATTTGCTCCGGTAATTAGTTTAAGTTGTTTATTGCTTTAGTTGTTTTTTTAATTGTTGCTTTTATTTAGTAGTTATAGATACTCAAAAATATCTTTTCTCTCATTCAAATCATAATCCGAGCTAAAACGTGGTTTTAATTTCACAAGTCGTTGGGGAAACGACCCGGGTGATCATACTTCCCGGTTAAATATACGTATTACATATTATATATATATCTTTTAGAGTGAATTTTCCTAATGGGAATTTATCTTAATTTTCTCCTTGTGGTATATATTGTATTTTTTTATTGTGTATCAAAATTTTTGGCGCCGTTGCGTGGAGCACTGTGTTACAAGATTCCTTCGTTTTACGTTTGTTGATTTGGTTTGAAGATCCTTTCGTCCTCGAAAGTTTCATTTTTGTTAAATATTTCAAAAATCCAAAAAAAATAAAAAAGATATAAAGTAAAAAATATTTTCTTTTTCTTTTTAGTATAATTATCATATAAACATATAAAAAAAATTTAAAAAATATAAAAAAATTGTCCTTAAAAAGAAATAAAATACACAAAGGTGTAAATGACACAACATATAATTACCTTCAATTGAGGTATTATCAATAAAATAAGTCAGGTGAACTTGAAAGTCCCAAATCGAACCAAGATTCAAAACTTGCCATTTGTGTCACTTACGATAATACGGCTCACCTTAAGAAGAAATTTTTAAGAGCTACCGTGAAGTAAGTTGATTATTTGGTTTTAAGTTGTCTTCTGTGTATCTGTTTAAAATAGATTGTTAAAAAAAAATTCAAAAATTCAAAAATCCAAAAAAAATTAGTGTAATTTTAGTTTACTTTTTAATTTCTTTATTTTTAGTGCATGCGCACTCGATCTCAAGCTCGTAATCAAAATCGTCGACAACAACAAATAACAACGGTTATTGTTGAGGAACCCGAGATTCCAATGGCCGACAATCGTACATGCTCAAATGCTTCAAGCTCCATTGAGGGATACGAAGATGCAGTTGTTGTTCCACGATAAAATGCAAACAATTTTGAGCTTAATCAAACTTTGATTAATTGTGCCAAAGTAATCAATTTTACGCGGGAAACAAGACCCTCATAATCATCTTCGATTTTTCAACAAGGTTACTTCTACGTTTAGACATCCCGAAGTTCCGAATACTTCGATTAAGCTTTTGCTTTTTCCTTTCTCTCTCGAAGGTGAAGCCCGGATTTGGCTAGATAAGGAACCACCTCGATCGATTCTAACGTGGGATGATCTTGTCTCGAAATTCATAAACCAATTCTTTCCACCTTCGAAAACAACTTACCTTCGAAACAAAATCACTACTTTCTACCAAGAACCGAATGAAACCTTCAACGAAGCATGGGAACGTTTCAAAGAATTTATTCGTCAATGTCCTCATCATGGTTTATCGGAATTACACCAACTTGATATGTTCTACAATTCCTTAAATACCAATGATCAAGATGCTTTAGATTCCGCCGTGGGTGGCAATTTTCTAGATAAGATTCCTCGTGATGGTTTAGCGATTATTGAGAGTAAATCCAAGGTTTTGTTTTTTTTTTTTATTTTTTTTTTTCTTTTTTTTTTGATATTCAAGAAGTCGTGGATTGACCAAGAGCGAGTACGAATGCTCCTTTTCTCTTCTACACATTCTAATGCTTTGAATATTCTACAAACAAAAATGTGATATTCGAAGAGCACCGATTAGAAAAGATGATTTGTGAAAGAATGTTACGATCTCTACTACCGTCAAAGCTGTAATGGAAGTTTGTGTTACATTGTGGTTCTAACCTATAATTTCAATAATGTCCGTTAACAACGAATGATTTCTGTTTTCTTGATAACATCATCTATTCCAACAAACCGCCGCGTGGCAACTTCGTCAAAGAAATCACTAATTTGCCAAAACCAATGAGACAGACCGGGTTTTAATCAACCAAATGTTCAAACAACCAAGGAAAACCAAAGGATATCAAGGAACAATTTCAATTCGAATCAAAACCAGTGGAGGCATATTTCAACCATAAAAGTCAAACAACTAAGGAGTCCGTTTATCATGCCCCACCATTACCAACTCACCACAATCAACTTTGGTTAATCATGCTTTACCTCCCGTATCACAAATTCAAGCTGTGTCTAAATCGGATTTTGAAAGGTTATGCTAAGCTAATGATGCGATTACATGAAATAACCTATGAACTCACCAACTTTAATGTTGACACTTTTAAGCATGTTTTTCTCAGGTGAATTAGATGCTTGGATTATTTGATGTGCATTGGAGTCTAAACTGACAAGATTTCAATCATGGATTTCTACTTACATACAATTGATCAAATCTCGTTGTATTGCTTTCAAGCTTTTTATGGTGATGCAATGATGGGACAAATGTTATATCAATTTCAAGAAAATCAACGAGATTACTTTTCAAACGACACATTTAGAGGTCGTTCTCTTGTATCTAGCGTTGTGTATTATGAAGTAGCACCCCAAGTGGTATTCCGATGCGTTGTGATTTTTAGGGGTGTTACAGTCGTGTTCACTGATCATAAGAGTTTGCAACACATTCTCGATCAGAAAGAGTTGAACATGAGATAACAACGGTGGTAAGAGTTGTTGAGCGACTACGACTGTGAGATTCGATATCACCTAGGAAAGGCGAACGTTGTGGCTGATGCCCTAAGTCAAAAGGAAAGAAGCAAGCCGCTATGAGTTCGGGCCTTAGTTATGAATATAAGGTTAAACCTTCCTAAGCAGATTTTGAGTTCTCAATCAGAAGTCAGGAAATAAGAGAACTTCATCAACGAAGATTTGCATGGCATGATTAACAAGCTAGAACCTCGTGCTAACGGAACGTTATGTTTGAACAATCGAAGTTGGATTCTGTGTTTTGGTAACCTGAGAGCTTTGATTATGCATGAGTCTCATAAGTCAAAGTATTCTATCCATCCTGGATCGGATAAGATGTACCAAGACCTTAAGAAGTTGTATTGGTGGCCCAACATGAAAGCAGAAATTGCCACCTATGTTAGTAAGTATTTAACGTGTTCCAAGGTTAAGATAGAATATCAGAAGCTGTCTGATTTGTTGGTTCAATCGGAAATCCCACAATGGAAATGGGAGAACATAACGATGGACTCTGTGACTAAATTACCAAAGGCGGCAACCGGTCAAGACACGATTTGGGTAATCGTTGATCTTCTCACTAAGTCTGCTCATTTCTTGCCTATGCGAGAAGATGACACATTATAGAAGTTGGTGAGACAGTACTTGAAGGAAGTAGTCTCAAGGCATGGAGTGCCAGTTTCGATCATCTCTGATCGTGATGGGAAATTCACTTCACATTTTTGGAAATCTCTTAATAAGGCATTAGGTACTCGATTAGATATGAGTACAAGGATCGTTTAATTCATAACACGGGTGATGATTCTTGTGATTGGGCTAGTTTCTAGAGAGAGAAACACATAGAGAGAGAGTGTATGTGTTTAAAGTGAAAATAAAATTGACTAGCTTGCCTCTTCCAAAGTTGGAAGAGGCTTATATAGTTTTTACAAAATACCGGGTATTAGTACCCGGCTTAAAACCGAAAGACATACGATTAACTATTAAACTATGAACTATTATAAACAATAAATATACGGGGTGACCGAGTCTTTTACTCATATCTAACAATCTCCCCCTAAGGGAGGTCACCCTTGAAAACACTAGACTTAAGCTCTTACAGCTTGCAGTCTTTTGATTCTTCATGTTACATCTAGTACTTTGTTGTAGTGATCTTTAGATAACAATTGAGCTTGTTCACTTTGACTTGTTTTGATTTTGATCATGAGCTTTCTTGAGATCATCAGCCAAACTTAATCTCTCATCATCTAGTAATTTATTGCCATCTTGTGCACTTGTGAAGAAGAATATGATAACAGAGTTTGCGGAAGCTTTGACACCTTTATGAGATCTTACATAACTTCATAACAAGTGTAGGTCGTGTCTGAGCATTAGGTTATGAACTTGACTCTGCTGGTACAGGGTATTTCCATCTCCATCTTTAAATGTTCCTGTAATAAAACAGTTAGCAATAAAGAGAAAATTAATTTGAAAAATCAATTGATGTGATAATTATGAAAGTTTTTGTAACACATCGAGAGTTTTGATTGTTTGTCAAATGTTCAATAACCGTCAATTCTTATACTGGAACAAGTTTGATTCATGTAGAATCGCACCATCGTTTCTTTCCAGATGACACAAGTTTGATTCTTGTAGAATCGCACAAGTCACCTACCTAGAGCTTGTTTGATTTTGGCTCTAGCAGGATTTCCATCTTCATTGTGAATACCTTCGTATCACTCGGATGTTCTGGCAATATCACAAGGATAATGCGTAGGACTCTTAAGATAACCTTGTTTCCACAGTGTGTGAGAGACAAGATAATTGGAAATGTGTCCTAACGAGATTAACTGATGATCTCTTGGCTCTAGACTCGAAAGTGCGCTTTGATTTTAGTGATCGGAGGCTGGAGCTGACTGCCACCTTTTCAATACCAACTTACTCGGAGTGAGTGAGACAGTAGATTGCATGTTTAGTCTCCGTGACAAATGAGACAAGTTTCTTTCAAGAGAAACTCGAATGGCTGGGAAGGGTTGTGCATTGCATCACTGGGTCCATGATGTCGTCTTCAATGTCAGCAATCAACTTGTGATTCTGACAGCATATGTATTGACCCGGTTTCTGCCTATAAAAGTAATCCATGCCTTGAGCAAAATTAATTACCCGTTTGTTAGGAACAGTTGTCTTTTAAGACAACAATTTTCCTTCTAATGGAGAACAGGGTTGCAATCTAAAGTAATTTCAAACCATTGTCATGAGCTCACAACTTTGAATATTTTGTTATAGTAGCTCAAGACCGAAAAGACTTCTCTTTTCATTGCTAAGGATAAATGCACTGAAACGTGTATTTTCCTTTACGATAAGGCACGGGTTATGCACAGAAATGTATTGTAGGTCCTTGGTTTAGGATCTGACTAGCCTTTGTAAGACGATAGACAACTTGGATAAATCCAAATTAACTATATGAGAGACACTGACTATGAATTATCAAGTGTTAATGCGGAAACTTAACACAAGAGTAAAGAAGAAACAACAATACTAATTTACTATAAAGCTCTATGCTTCTATATATTTCTCAAATCGTTGTTGTACATAACATTGTGCCTTAGGGTTCCTCTTATACACCAAGGAAACCCTAATGGGCTTTACAACCGTGTGAAAGGATAATACATATCCTTTCCTAAGATATCTCCTAAGATATCTCTAAGATAACTATTACTATTCTGTTTCATAAACAGACTTAACTATAAACAGAATTAACTATGACCAGTACTAACTTTAGTACTGCTAAGACTACCAGTACTAACTTAGTACTGCTAAGACTACCAGTACTAACTTAGTACTACCAGACTTAACTTAGTACTGCCAGTATTAACTCAATACTAACAGAACTAACTATTACTACCAGACTTAACTGTTATACTACCAGTATTAAGTCTGTTACAATCTATTTTCCCAACATGTACATAATCCATTTCTTCATCATCTGCTTCCCACTCATGAATCCTCAAGATTCTTCAGTGATGAAAGGGTTCTGGATGAGCTCGGTGGATTCGCCGGGTGGACATGTTCCTTAGTAGTATGCTTCAAGCTTTCATGTACCTTAGGGTAATTAGTAGCAAGGAAGACATCATGCATGTGCTCAGGGTTTGGTCCAACAAGAGCCACATGACTTTGTTTAGAGTTTGATCAACTTGGTATTCATTCAAGTTATAGTTCATTCCTTCAGGAGCACTATTTTTAGGATGATTGCTAACCTTTTGTTCGTCACAAACATTATAGAATTTTCAGTATCACGTCTCACTTTTTTTGTTTATCTTTTCTGAATTACCACCAGATTCAGCATCTGCATGAGATAGAGTTTCACGAACCATCTTTGTGAAGATGCTATAATCCACCTCTGGAATATGCATTAATCTATGGTACGTTGTTTCTTTGGCTTATGCAGTTCCAGAAGTGACTTTGCAGCTTGTACATCTGTAGCATGCTTTCCTCTTAACTTCAACTACTGGGAGTTTTCTGGTGGTCTATTGAGCAGGTTCAAACATCTTAAGACATGAGGTAAAGGCGAGGCCAGAAACTTTTTTTAATTAGAGTCATTTTAATGAAGAACGAGGCTTGAACTGTTTTGTCCAAACATCATTTGACAATGAAGACCGAGGCTTGAACTGATGTGTTCAAACATCTTAAGACATTGAGGAGCGAGGCCTAAACTTTTTTGACCAGACATCATTTGATGAAGAACGAGGCTTGAACTGTTTTGTCCAAACATCATATTAGGCTCGGGCCAGAACTGATGCGTTCAGCGAGCCATTAGGATTTCCCTTCATATGTTTTGAATGCCTGAGCAATACCATAAGATGATCTGTACCACCTACATTTGAAAAAAAATTGAATTTTAAGGGTTTGGAATTTCGGATCCCCAATTTGTGTTGGGGTCCTGTTGGTTAGCTGAAATAGTAGTACATGTCACAGGAAGCCTAGTTAAAGGGCACAGTTCTCCTAAGGCAAATTTCTTTCCTGTGGGTCTCCATTGTAACCACAATTAAGTTTTCCTAAGGTGAATTTCTTTCCTGTGGGTCTCCATTGATAACCAACATTAGCAAATAGTTTGCCCGTTGCTTTCCAAACCTGCTTGGTCTTTTTCAAACTGTTATCAGACAGTTTGCCTTTTGGTTTCCAAATCTGCTTGGTCTGTCTCAAATGTAATCAGACAGTTGTGCCTTTTGTGTTTCCAATTCTGCTCCCTTGTATTCTAGACAATTTTAACAATGGGGGCTAGCATTCACAGAATTCAAAGATATTAACAACACACATTTCTTGACTTGCTGAGTTTAAACATTTGTTACAAAGTTTTGCACACAGATTCAGATTCGAATTAATTACATCACGCTTAGGAGCTAATTGCCAGGAATCAACCCGATTTACTTTTGTCCAAACAGACTTATTTGTTCTTGGTTTCTTCTACTTATTTTATTCACACTCTTAGCTGGCAGGATCTATTGTGCTTTTGTATTTCTTAGGCCTTTGATCCACTTGCCGAGTGGAAACTGCTTATCCTGTAGAAGGGGGGATCAACCTGGACATTAGACTGTTGAGCTTTTGGTGCCACTCCTGTTTCTGTGTGTTATTAGTAGAAAGGACTTATTGTATCAGTATATTAGTAACTTGCTTTTTCCTTGTTAATGGGATATGCAAGCAACCTTGTTTTCTTTTTTTGGGAATTCTTTTGGGCAAGTGCCAATAACATATTCTACCAATTCCTGAGAAAGCTTAGTGTATTGACAAGCCATGTTAAGTGTTTTATTCGATTGGTTTAACTACTCTAGCTTCCTCTACAATCTCCCTAACTATTTCTACACTCTCCTTAAGATGGTTGATATAGGTTAAATGAGCACTCTTATTATTCTTAAGGCGGGGAGGAATTGGTTCTACATCTATGGCATACATACCAGGAGCAAGAACTTTTGTTTTGACAGAACTTCTAGTGGAAACTTTCAAATTGCCTTCTAATTGAGCCTTAAGATCCTCAATCTGTGTCAACAAGGAAGATGTATTTTCCTTAGTGCTAGTGCACGTGATCTTAATAGACTCAAATATTTCCTTGTAATGCTGCTTAACCTTTTCTATTTCTGCTCTTCACGTTTTCTGTTCAAGAAGATCAGTGACATGTTTTAGATTATAAGGTTCACATACTTCAGTCATTTACATTCGAGACTAGGAACTTTCATGTCTCTGATCCACGTTGTCCTTTTCTTGTAATCTGATGTTCCAGATTTGTGTTCTTAAGAATGTGTTAAAAATCAGGAGCTTCCTGTGATGTTTGTTGATTTGGTTATTATCAAAAATTCTTGAAGTTTGTTGATACTTTAATTGCAATTTTTAAAAAAAGGTATTCCTTTCAAGTTGTGAAATAGTTTGACTCATTATGAACTTTTAGACATCTCAGCTTAAGTATCTACACAACTGTGATTTTTACCTCATCATAAAAACAGTTGATTCGACAAACAATTAGCTAATCAGATTCCTCATTTTCACATGAGAAGGTTTTTCTTTACAATTTTAGCACATTGCTTGTAATATACTATTATGGTCCACTTGTCATTCATTATATCAAAAATTTCTTCCATTACTGTAACTTCTTTAATGAGGGCAGTTTGAAACTCCTGCAAAGTGTCTTTTGAGTTTTGAAAAAAATGGTATACCTTGAAGTAAGATATTCGTTAGATGAATGTCGCTTGTATTCCTGTCCTTTTGTTCAGCTGAAAGGTCGGCAAAGACTCTAGCACGTTCTGGACCTAGATGAAGTGCACCCTCACCTCCTTCAGTAAGGGTATCTCTCATTGTTCCCATTTGAAATGGACCTTCAGTAATTGATTTCATTATATTCTCTCCATTATCTTTTCCCATACAATACAAACGAATCCGTTGTTGCCATGATTTAAAGTTTGTTCTATCAAGCATTGGTGGGCGGGTATCGGAACCGGCCATACTGGATATCTGCTAACATTATTGACATCTTGATGTATTGGTTATGAATGCCAATTATCGTTCATGAGTTTTACATGTTTAAGTTTTAACCGTTAAGAGTTTACGGGATTTTACATAAATCAATAGATAAAATCGAAATGAATAATTGGTTGATGTTGGTATGTGTTTGTGATTTGTTTTGAAATTGGGCGCATTTGGATTATGATAAAAAAAATTTTTCCCTTATTTACCAAAATCTAAATTTGTTGTAAAAATAAGCTATAAAAGCGATAAAGTATATAAAATTATTTTTTACTTAAGTTTTACGACCAAAAAGTGTCGCTAAAAAGATGTCGACCGAAAAATAAAAATTCACCTATTTCTATATTTGGAACTTTGATGTATATAATAAGTTAAAAATGGCTATATAGTTAAAAGAATGCAATTATTGTGTCGCTTAATGGGTGTCGTCTGGTGACATTTTTAGTAAAAATGCAGAAATTGACCTTGGTTTTGACCCGTTATTACTCGATTTTAAAACTAGCAAGCCTTGTTGCAAAGTAAAACGTCATTCCGAGCAACTTTCGTGTTTCACCGGAAGGCCGAAACGGACTCGAAAGTGCTCAAAACGGCCATTTAAAATTCTGACAGCAACTAATAAACTATAATAACTGTTTGGAACTTTCTAAACTTTTAAATCTTGTTTTCGCCGTAACTTCTTCGTTATTAGGAGTTACGGGGCGTTCGAATTACTGAAACGATCGTAAAAATACCCTCCACCATATTTTCTAAACCAAAATTAGATTTTACAAAATCTCGAACCTCGTTTTTCGTGCCAAAGTTTCTGCCTAGATTTATATGTTACGAAACATGCCAAAAATCCATTTTTGACCAAAAAATCATTCACGACACAATCTAGGATAGTCTATAAACTATATCTAACTCGCTCAATCAACCAAAAACAAAATCTAACTAACAGACGCAAGATCCCTCGGATTTCATCACATGCAATAACCGAAAATCAATCGAATCGCAAAAATAAAAATAGTACTAGCATTTGATATACTTACAATGCTATACGAAGTAAGATCGGAATCAAAAACTCGGACTCTCCTTGTTTCCTTTTTCTTGGCCTTCGTTCGAACCAACCAAAACACAAAAACCAGACCTTTTTATTAAAAACCAAGCTTCAAAAAACGATCATCTAGCTATTTTAAACAACCTCCTTTAAACCGAAACCCCTCAATCTAACCTGAAACCCAACTTCTTCAAAACTTAATGTATGTAGGATTTTATTATATGGAAACGTAGGCCTTAACACGAGGATTAATGTTTTGTAACTTTATTATAATACATGTCGGAAAATTAACGGGAATGGAGGGTGGAAGTGGTGGCCGGTCGTGGGAGGAGGAAGAGAAACTAGAGAGATGTAATTTTCTAAAAGAGTTATAATGAAAGTATAAGCCTTTATTATAGAAAATTAGTTTGGCATTTTAACACTTTTAGTCCTTGATTTTATAAAGCTTTATAAAATATAACACACAAGTGTTTGTTTCGGTCCATAACCGGCCATAGGCTCGGGATTATACTTCGGTGACTAATTTTATTTCCGTCACACTTAATTTGGTTTAAAATATTAAATAGAGATGTTAACTCAAGTCAAAATAAAGTTTTGACTCGGTTTCGGCTAACTCGGGACGAGGATGATAAAAATACAAATTATCATAATAAAAATAATAACGAAGCGCGTCGAAATTTCTACAATACTAAAAACGCTTAACGGTCGCGCGGTCAAACGTTGACTCGCGAAACGAAAAAAAGTAAAAAGTTCTAAATTCTGTTTGTAATAAAATACAAAAATGACTATTCACGACAAATAAAATTTTAAATATCGACGTTCGTTCACACGAACTTATAAAATAATAATTATAATGTCGAATTCGCGATCGTCATGCACGTCGTAAAACTCAGGTTGTTACAATTGTAGTTCCAATTTCATGAAAATAGTAAGAAATTTTGAAAACCCTAAATTATATGATTTGATTAAAATCAAAACCCTAGATATGAAATTAAATAAAAAATAAGATGAAATCACTTACAATAGTTGTTATAGATTGATGATTTGTTGATGATCTTGTAGATTAGTTACTCCAATTGCCGATTAGAGTTATGCTTGTTTGAGGGTTTTGGTGTATGAGTTCGTGAGTGTGTTTGTTTAATGCTTGTTGTGGTCCCAATTTGTTTAAAATCAGTTATTTACCCGCGATCTGTGACACACGGATCCACCTAAATAACACACGGATCTACCTATGGTGGATCTGTGGTTCGCAAGTTTCCAAAAATACGGACAGAGTTGGTTTTTGAGCAAATTAAGATACGGTGTTGTGTTTTTTGGTAATTGGAATGTGTTATACATACTATTAGGGGTATGTGATATAATTTTCGGAGTCGACGTCCAAGTTTTGAGTGAATCGTGCAACTTGTCGTGAATTTATCGATGGAATTTCAACGTAGTCGATCCTACTAGGAGTGTGTTATCTTTTAGCATAAATTTGACCATTACTAATAACACAATCATTTATGAACATTTAGACTTAACAAAGCATCGTCAACACAAGTGTGAGTTGCAATTCGATGATTGTTCTTTTTGTCTTTTTCAATCGATTTTGTAATTTTCATGTATTGACCATACATGTAGATTTTGAAGATATCTATGGTCATTTTATTGATATTTTCATTATCTAGTAAAATTCTAATCTCGATTATGTTCATGATCAGAAGTTTTGTAATTGGAACTTGTAATGAGAATTAACATCTTTTGAATAATGAATAATTACTTTATTAGAGTTTCCTCTTACGGGGCTGAATTTTTTTTTATAATTTTTAGGATGATGAAGGATCACTATCCATGACAAGTTCCATCATTCCTAATCCTAATCTTAAATAATTAAATACTTCACGTTTTAAAGGCTTAGTAAATATATCGGCTATATTATCTTCGGATGCAACTTTCTCGATAGAGATATTGCCCTTTTGGACGTTATCGCGTAGAAAGTGGTGACAGATTTCTATATGTTTAGTTCTAGAGTGTTGTACGGGGTTTTTACTTAAGTCGATAGCGCCTTTATTGTCGCACATAATCGGAACGTCGTCGAGGCGTATGCCATAGTCGATGAGAGCTTGTTTCATCCATAGTGCTTGTTGACATGCCTTTCCGGCGGACCAATATTGGTTCGTTGTGGAGATAGCAAGGGACGTTTGTTTCTTAGCGAACCAAGATGTTAAACAACATCCCATGAATGTACAAACGCCACTAGTGCTTTTGTGATTAACGTAAGTGCCCGCGTTAGACACATATGTCTTGGATCATTCATTATACAACAAATTAGATGTTATTTGGTTTGTGTTTAGGCTATAAAACACAAGGTTTGTTATGTTGGGCCATAAAACATAACAAAGAAGGATTCGGTATTTAACTTTGTACTGGAAAAAGTGCAAGCGACGTTAGGTTGGTTCTACCTCGAACTAGGACTCGGTATTTAGCTTTGTATCAAAAAAGTGTAAGCGGCGTCATAAGGTTTTCTCCGCCAAGAAGGGAGCTTGTTGATTTAGTGAAGTAACTCTTGAGTTGGGTACTCGGGGTGTGAAGTACGGTGAAGAGGAGCTTCGTAACTGAACCACTATAAATCATAGTGTCTGGTTTGCATTTCCTTTTACTTATCGCTTTACATTTACATTGCATTTTTCGCTGTATATTTATACATGCATTGTGTTTATGTTTGTATGATATATTGTGTTGTGATGACATGCTTTGTTTTATGATCTCTACTATATTTGTTGTCTTTGATGTATTAGAGACACTTATCATATTATGTCATGCTTGATTAGTTGTTTGATACAAAAGAATTAAGTTTTAAATGGGAACGTATCCACCTTCGCCCTCTACGATTCACAATTAGTATCAGAGTACGGTCCATGTATCAAATTTCTCATGAAGCGGAACATAATATGAAAATTTCTTCTTTGTTTAGTACTTATAAGTTTTGGTGTTAAATATAGTGTGTTATACTTACTAGCTGGAAGGTCTTTTTATCGAATCCCAAACGAAGGGATTCATGTGAATAAAATTGAAATAAAAGTTTCTCACAAAAATTCACCTCTTCATGGATCGACGGATCCACCAAAACTGGATCCGTTCTTAAAGATCTGTCGGTGGTATTTTCATATTTTGGCCAACTTCAAAAATTTGTAGAAAATCAACCGTACATCGGATTTCGATGAATCAAAAACCAATTTTTTATGATTTTGAATGTACTTTCCAATGGAATTGGTCTCGAGTCTTAATTTAAAATTTAAGTTAGTCAAATAAGCAAAATTCCACATAGTGTCTAAAATTTTAATTTTGTTTGAAGCATAAAAAGTTTATTTTAACTTTTCCTTTCTAGTCGGGCATTTCTAGTTGGTAAATATTTTATCATTGTAAAGTAAATTTCATTTCCAAACTTACTAATGGGAGGAAACTAATATATTTTAAAAAATCAAGCTATGTATACATTGTTATATTTTATACACAAAATGAAGTATAGTATTTTTGTGTGTTATGCTAAATAATTATTTGTTTTAGTTTGATTATTAATATTGTTAGTCATTCTTTTATGTACTTATTACATTTGTTGATTGAGCTTCTTTTATCTTTGTTCACTAGCGTAACTTTGGCATGTGCGGTAGTTATTAGTTTTCTTGTTTGTGCATCAATTGATCTTATGGTAGATCTCTTGCACTAAGTTGTGAAATTGCTTTTGCGTTGCATACGTGCATAAATCACTTTGTTTACAAATGTTATAGTAACATCTTGTAAATATTATTATGTATGGTAACCAACTTAGGATTGATAGCTAAGCAAGTTTGTCTAACCTCTTGAAAAATATTATCTTACACGATTATCGTGTTATTAGTTCAAATGATAAAATGTGTCACCACAAATTATTCAACACTTTCATTTTATCTAAGTTTCAACAAGGTCTCTAAATCATATCATCCTAGTATCTTGCTTAAACATGAGTTCTATAAACAAGAGAAAATATGGAAGTGATAAAGGTTATGGTACTAATAGCTTGTTGGAACAATGGAGAGATTCGTATTCGGATAATGATGATTATGACCCGTATGATGACGATATGTACGAGAATCATGATTTGTCCAAGGACCTGCAATCTATTTGTGATAATCTTGATATCACGGTCCGTGGCAGGAAGAAGAAATAGATTTTTTGATGTTTGTTGTGTCAATTGTAATCTAGTCTTAGTAGTATCCTCCTATAGAGTAGTTGTGCATGTTATGTTTGTTTTTTTGCCTATGTAACAGGCTGAGATGTGGGACTCACCCACATCCTTTGTACTGAATCACTTTTTTGGAGTAATACATTTACTGAGGAAACCCTTTACCCAAAAAATATTAATACACTAGTATGCAAGTGTAAGAAAATGTATTTTTGAAACTTAATTTGCGCTTGCATTGGCATAACTCACAATCATAATAATAAATCTTTGGATTAAAATAAACATAGGATTAGTTGTAAATCCTAAAATTGAAAGCTTAACTTTCTTGGTAAGAAAACACTTTCCTTTTGTAGTTTTATCTTTGCATAAAAATTCACATTGACATTCACTTGAAACGAAAACATTCACTCTAGTCAAAAGCTTGAAAATGTTATATAAACATGTAATAGTTTTCAAAAATGATTTGTAATGCTTAAAAATGACTAAGATAGTTTTTGTGTTCTTTAAATGTCAAAAACTATGCAAATTGTGCATGATAACAAATAAGTCTTTCTCACATATAAAATAGATGACAATCCTAAAGAAACAAATTAACTCATCATTTTAAATGATATCATACTTAAGACTAGTCTTAGGCTTAATGGAACATATGAGGAAAATATTTATTTGTTTCCTTTTAAAGAAGTGTTTGTGAGGGTCAAGAAAGATTTCGAATACATATCGAATCATTATTCAAATTATGATTGATATCGTTTTTCGAATCTAATTGCCAAGTTTTTGAGTTTGGATACGAAATCAGATTCACTATTTATCTAGCTTCGGGGTGATATCAAAAACATAACAAAAGATATTATCTTGAATCTACATACTCAATCATACTAGGTTGATATGAAATAGTGCCGTTACTTTCTAAGACGAAAAGAATATGCATCGGTTCATAACTCACACTTATGATAATGATGATATATTGAGTCTGTATGCCCAATCGATGGGTTTCTAATATTAGAATAACATGATTAAAATGTACGTCAAAGTAGGATTGACGACTTAGATGTTTTGTCCGATATATTCAAGTAATTTACCTTGCAATGCATGTGATAAAGTTGTCATTTCTGAAAAACCAAACACGAGCAAATGCACAACATATGTAACTTTACTCATACCATTCAAAAGCACGACTCAAAACTCAAAATCACTTTTCGTTATAACATTTTCTTACTTTACCAAATAATCATAATACTATTTTAACTAAACCTTTAAAATGAGAACACTTTACTTATTTAAGATTAGGATTAGGAATGATGGAACATATTTGATAAATCTTTACTTGACCTTCTTTCAATAAGAGATCAAAAGTGGATTTTAAATATGAAGATGGTTATTATTCAAACGATAATTAATCTCACTATTCTATCTAATTACAAAGTTTAAAATATGAACATTAAATCGATATTAGAATTTATCTAGACCAAGGAAATATCAACAAAATGACCATAGATATTTTTCCAAGTCTACATATTTAACTAGTTTTAGTTATTACATGAAATTATGAAATCGATCACAAGACGATAAGAATACTCATCGAATTTCAATTCACACTTGTATTGAATATGTTTGATTAAGTCTTGTTAGTCTTATTCTAAACCATGATCACTTCTTTTAACACATGTATACATGAAAATGTATAAGACGAAAAGAGGAAGAAGAAAGAGAGAGTATTAGATTAGTAGAAAATAATGTTTGGATGATTACACAAGAAAAATGTGAAAGAACCAACCAACCCTTCTCCATGTGGAGAAGGGGGTATTTATACCACACAAGGCATTTGAGCCGTGTTGTTTTCTTGGACTTGGGTCGGGCTCAGGATTACTTTGGGTTTTAGCTCATTACACGTATAATATTAGATTAAATAAACGAGCCCGATACCCGTAACTAGCCTATTACAACATATATTAAATGAAGACCGAAGCTTCCTTGTTCGACTCAATATTTTGAGGCTAACAAGTCTAAATGTTCAAATGTTTGTGTTATTAGCTATGGTCACATGCTAAGCTCAACACACTCTAAGTAGGATTGACGACTTATAAATTTTCATCAGGAAACTCATAAGTACTCTAACTTGATAAGCACGACTTGGATGTCAAATCCGAAAATTCAAACTGAGAACCCTTATGACATATATAAGCTTCTCCCATTACCAAAAAGTTAACACCATCGCCCAAATAACAGGAAAATAAATTATGCTCGTTTTTCACATCACCATGAATCGACTGATCCGATCACCCTGGATTTGTATGTGCTTTTGGTGTATCCGTGTGTCAGCCTGAGCGGGTAAAATACCTAATTTTTAAAAACTTGGACCACATATCTCTTACCCAAAAACAAGCCACAAATAAAAACCTCTCAAACCCTCCCAAAACATCATCAAGGGTAAAATCTTGATGAATAACACACTCAATCACATAACCAACAACAACTCTAAGTGATTTCATCTTAATCCTTCTCAATTATGAGTCTAGGGTTCTAATTTTGTACAAAACCTAAATTTGGGGATTTCGATTAGTTTTTTGATTTATACATGATTAAAACTAGGATACCATAATGTATAACTATTATGATTCCTGTAGATGTAAGGATTGCATCATTAGGAGTAATCATTCATGAAATTCAATTTTGCTAAAAACCCCAAATAGATATTCGATCAAAACTTCTCACAACTAGGAATTTCACAAATGTTGTTTAACTACATTGTTAATACAACACAAAATGACTTTATTCATGCATGGTATCTATCTTTGAGAAAATTACTCTCTTATTTGAGTACATATTGAAATTATCATAACTTACATTTCAAATATCCACTTTATTTAGGACAGCGTAATGTTTAGGAGAACATTATGTCTAAGATAACTAATGACATCAAATAACGTCACTTTTATAGCATCATTTATCCCATGTAAATAACTCATTTTGTGTAATTATTGCAAGAATTGTTACTTAATCGAATTGCAGTAATTATAGAGTACTTTGTGAAGATTAGCAAAAAGGCACGCATTCTGGAGCTTAAACGAAGACATTTGAAGATTACTGTTCTGACATCTAATACGCCGTATCCATCAAGGAAGATACGTCATATCTGTGCCTGCACTTCACAAGAAACCACGAAGATACAAAGTCCAATACGTCATATCCAGGAGAATTCTATACGCCGTATTTAATATAAAGTAATAAAATATTCTGGAAGATATCGAACATGGTCCCTACTCCAAGAAATCCCCGATACGCCGTATCCATCTCTCTCGATACGCCGTATCGACCAAATTCTAGACAGTATAAATAGAAAACCTAAAAACGGGTTTTCAATGTGCTTGCTCATATTTTTGATACCTTAACCACAAAAGTCAATTTTCAGAAGACAAGAAGAGTAGAAGAGGTCAAGTAAAGCTACTAATTCAACAGGAAACACCTTGTAATCTCCTATACTATTGTAATTGTTCAATTTTTGGTATCATTCGTTTAACTCAGTTAGTTTACCTTGGCTGGATTATTACTTTTGTATTGATTCCAATGATTAAGGGCTAATACCCTTGGGTATTAGCCATTATTATGAAGATTTGAATGTTTGGCTTGTTTATCTTGAATGCTTAATTTATCGTTAATTGATTGTTTATGTTTATCAATTTATACTTGTTTACGTGCTTTTGTATGCGATCTATTATTCAACTAGATTTAGTGATACCGACCAAGTTAGCTAGATGCCGGGATGGCTCATCATATAGTGATTTATAGATCTAGATCAATAGAACCACAATTAATGCCCTATCTTTACCTATGGGATATGTGAACAAGTTGGACTAGCAGGTGACCTAGGATCAACAAATAACGTATTGATTCTTTTAGTAAAGACTTAGACAGTGGACTACTAGAATATAAATTGCCATTAAGCAGTAAGTGGGTAAAGTCTCTATGAACTAGGGTTTAATAAGATCACCACTATTAATCATCTAAGATAGATTATAATCAGCAAATAGGATGGTTTATGCGGATGCGTTTAATTGTGACAGAATTATACGTGTCAAGGTTTTAGGAAGAAGTCCCGCCTAAATCCTGGAATGATATGCCGCATCGAGATAAGCATTCATTGCACTAAATAAACAAACCAACGTTTTAATTAAATTAATCATGGTTAATAAAGTTTTCTTATATTCGGATAGACCGCTCTTTTATCTTTTGTTTGTCTGCTTGCGTGTGTTATTGTGTTTTAAATTGATCTAACTTACCAAAAACATGTGTTAGTCTCTCAGGCCGAAAACCCCCTTTATCCGTTATAATTAGGATTAACATAGATTTAGCATAAGTTTAACATAGAATAGAATTAACGTAGTTTAAATTAACTTAGTTTAGTTAACCAAAATATTGATAAAAAAAAGATTAATTCTCGCTTTTAGTGATCGACACCCTACTTACCACAAAACTCTATCTAATCGGGTACACTGCCCGTTAAAGTGTTGTTTTAGGTAAAGTCGAAAAAATATAAATTTAAAACTTGAATACTCTAAAATAAATCCTACACGACAACACGAATCAAGTTTTTGGCGCCGCTGCCGGGGTGTGAAATTTTAATCTTGACTTTTATTTAATATTTTTGTTTTTAACATTAGCTTAACTTAACCCTTAGGATTAGTGTAATTTAGATTAATTAGTGTAATTTAGATTAGTGTAAAATTCTGTAAAATTTTGTATATTTGTTTTTAATTATTTGCTTGTTTTATTTGTGTGTTTGTTTTGTTTGTTTTAATTGTTTTCTATACACTGTTATGGTCGATAACCTGATACGGCGTATCCACTTCAATTCAATACGGCGCATCTAACTGTAAAACCCCCTATTTAAAGTCACTATTTATTCTGAACTTATAATTATTCTCTAAATTTTAAATAATTCATTTTCATTATTTTAGTCGATTCTTATTAAAATCGTCAATTTTTTTAAACCCTCGCGAATCCTACAATTTAAGTTATCCATTTTATCGATCGAGAAATCAACGAAAGTCATTTAGCCATGAGAGCTTAATTTATTTTATTTTTATTATTTTTCAACTTTTATTTATGTTTAGCCAAGACCGAGACAAAAAAAATTGTGTTTTTATAATTGTTAGCGAGCTAGATTAGTTATTGGGCCCGAGATTCTTAAGTATAAGAGTATAGCAATTAGCAAGCCTAAACCCTCCCCTCTTTTCCCCTTGATCGGCAGCCCAAACAACCCCCACACCAATGGTATTTTTTTTTTATCCAAGCCCATTATAACTCAAACCCACTCCCCTTATTGTCTTTTATATAAACCGAAACTTAACACACACACACACACATAATACAACGTTCAAAAAAAACACACACACTGATCTATACAAGAAACCCATCGGACTTCTTATTCTTTTCTTCTTCTGTTCGACAAAAGCAAGCCAAAAACCACCATCAACACCATCAAAACTCCATTAAATCACACCATTTTTATTCAAAAACATATCTAAACTTAACCCTAATCATCTCCCAATTATAAAAACCACCATGCATGTGTTTTGAGAAGTTATTGATTTTGAAAGTCTTTAAGTTCTAGGGTTTTGATTGAATTAAAGACTACAAGAATCATAAGGGTTAGATTAGAAGTGATTATAAACAAGGTTTGAAGTTGGAAAAGTTAGGGTTTGTGTGGGTTTATTTCTTTTGGGATTTGGCTAAACAAGAAAAGAAACGAAGAAAATATTTTGATCTCTTTGTTGATTTCTATTGTGGTTGTAAGTAATTTTCAAAACCCTTTTGTGTTAATTTAATTTTTGATTAGTGCATGTGTTTGATTTTGAGCTTTATGAACATGCATGTTCTTAGTGTGTTTGATTTTGATTTTATTATAATCATGAGGTATGATTATTATGGAATATGTTCATAAGGTATGTATTGGCATTGCATGGGGTTAAATGGTGTTTTGAATGAGTTTTAGATTGGTTTAGAGGTAGAATATAAGTGCAGTTTTAGATCCACTGGTAAACGTGGCTTTTTCGTAAATAATTTGGCCTGGAGCCTATCATTAAATTACATGGTTTGATATATATAGTTCTAAGCTTCATGTGGCAAATTGGATGGTTTTGTATCTCCTCCGGATGAGTGAGATACGACCGTTTTACAGAAACTAGTTGATTCTGGAACACCGTTTGGAAAACTAGTTAAACACCAGGTTATTACTTTTAAATGTGGGAACGTAAATTTGATTCCAGTAGTATACTCATATATCTATCATCTACAAAAGGATTCACTTCATTAGCTATCGTGGTTTAGGATTTATGGCCGTTTCCGTAAGAGTGTTTCAGTTTTGTAAAAACTCTTGTTGGGTAGTTAGGTACTAAATTGTCATTTCCTATTGATTGAAAACTAATTAGATGATGAGGCCTTACATTCTAGAAACTAGACTCAAAGGTCTTTCCAGGGGCGAAAGCCTCGTAGTCATAACCTTTACGGATTAGGAGATATAGATCCATCAAGTCGGGTTAAATCCATAATCTGGAATTTTACGTCTTTTCTTGAAATATAAAAAGCATAGATACACGTTAGTGAAACAAGAATTAATAAGCGAAACTTAGTAGATGTTTAATTAGATATAAACTCAGGTTGTATGTCAATTTAGGGATGAAAATACTTTGGTTAAGTCATTATGCAATGCCACGCATATCTTGGAAATATATCTCATGATCATGTATATTATTTCTATTTATCAGTTTTTCTTTTCTTATAATACTAAGTTACGTCACGTCTTTTAGGTCGCGACTAAATTGTTGGTGTTTCTTCTCTTAGTTGATTTCTTGCTCGATCATCTTCTAAATATGGTGAGTTCATAGCATCGTCTTTACTAATTTTAAATATTTTCATAAACCCCGTGAGGGAGATACATGCTTGCTTTAAAAACTCGAACACAAGTTGATTTTAGTATGTTGGACCCGATTATATGATTATTGACATTGAGTAGCTATTGCCAAAGTCCCTAATATCATGAACTATTAATCACCTTGTAGGGGTGAATGCTAGTACAATTAATAGATCTATTGGTTTGACCACCCTGACCGGGGCTTGATTCAAATCCTTTTGATTACCCCAACTCGTTAACGGACAATTTGTATTGAGAATCCTAGGTATGAGGCAATAATACCTACTTCAGGGGCAAACTAGAATGAATATGGCATGCATCATTGTCAAGGATCGGTGTCATGAGCTCAATGTAATAAAACTTGATATATGACTTGTCCGTATAACAAGTCACTCTATGAATTATGCTTGTGTTCTATCTTTTATTTATATAAACTCTATGGATTCACTCTACGTTTCATTGACTTTTTAGCATGTTTTATCTCAGGTTATCATGGTTTAAGACTTGGAGCACACGAGGAGGAGCTTGCGCTATTTTATTTTATTAAACTGTTTTTAAGTTCCATTCCTGACAAATACAATTAATTATGGTTGTGGTTTTCAAAACTTGTAACTTGGATTTGGTAACGTTCCTGTGGGACAATGCTTTTGCACTCTGAACTTTTTGAATAGAACAATTTTTTAAACGTCTCTTTTGAGTCGTTCTTTATTCACTTATGATTCTGTACTATGAATTAACACCCAATTAGTTGGTTCCGTTGCGTAATAAATTGGGGGTGTTAAAGATTGGTATCAAGAGCCATAAGTTATAAAGAACTAGGTTATTTTTCAAAAACCTAAACTATAACTTTATTTTCTTAATTCGCGCGTAAAGATTCCTCGTGGTTTCTCGCTTAAGTCTTACTTGTGATTCTTATTTTAGTACTTATGCACGCTTCGGGTGCATCATTGTTAAGTATTTATTAAATAAATACTATGATACATATTGAGATATATATGGATTATTAAGCTTATATTAAAGCTTTTTGCATTTGTTTACACATTTAAATAAATCATAATTAAATCATCATACTCATTTTAATGCATTCGTATTCATCCGTATATTGCATAAATCTTTATGTATATAGTGACCTTATATATATTTATTTCGCGTGATTATAGATTATCATGGTGAATCTATCTCCTCCCGACCACGTTGCAAACTTACCTAAAGATGATCCGGTTAGCCCAAAACCCGCTCCTTTTATTCTCTACCATGCACCCGCTCAACCCGAGGGGTATGTTGGTGATGATAACATGGAGGATGACGAAGAAGAGGACCCGGATGAAGACCCGAAAGAGGAACTAATTGAGAAAGTTGTTCCTGAACAAAACAATATGGATGGGTTTGCACTTCACATGAACCCCCAACCCGAAGGAAACATGAATGGGTGGCTGATCAAGGATGATGATGAGGAGATAGAAGAATATGGGGTGGATGATGATGATGAGGAGGAGATGGAGATGGATGAGGATGATGAGGATAATAGTGGGAATGATAATGAGGATGAGGCAGAGGTAATTAATGCATATGAGGAGGTCGATCCTCTTAACCGACCACCTCTTACCTCTTACGAGGAGACCGAGTTTGCACCACCTGTAGTTCCTATTGTTGATGTTAATGATGAGCCAATACCACCTGTTATTCAGTTTGGCCATAACTTTCACGTTGGAGAGAGTTCATCTGCTGGAACTCTTCTTGAAGGTAACAGCTGGGTTCATGCACCTGGTCCAATGGGGTGTAATTTGGGAAGTGTTCATAGGGTGATGACAAGGTTGGATAAGCAAACGTTTGATAGGTACAAGACTGAGAAAAGAATGGCGAAGAAATTCAAGGAGTATGAATTTTGTATGAACCGCCACGAGTACGATATTACAGCTTTGGACACGGCGATAAGAGAGAATAGATCTGACCACTCTGAGATGAAGAAGTTTATAGAGGGCCTGAGTAGGCAGTTTAATGAGTTAAAGGAGCAGAATCGTCAAGCCGAGCATTTGAGCCATTGTGAGGCTTGGGTTAGAGGAAGAATACCCGCGGAGTTGCAATTTTAGGAAGAGCTTCCTATTCACCCTACTTCTGCACCATGTGTGGATGATCCATATGCCATGGTTAGGGATGCTGTTATGGCCGCTCGAGAGGATGACGATGATGACACCACTGCACTCAAAGACCTACAGCCCTTCAAGTCACGTGGATCCCCACGTGACTTACAGTAGTTTAACATCATTTGTAGTTTCTTTATTTTGTTATTTTAATCACTAAACCGGCATGTCAGTTAGTAGAATTAGTATTCATGATTGTAATTACATGTGTCATATTTTGTGAACAATACAACCATGTACTAAATCTTGTGATGAATGACTGATGACTACTTTTGATCTTTACTTAATGAGTTATGACTCCTTGTATGATTTGATTACTAATTCATGTTGTGATCAAGATATTTGTACATGTTGTAGTTACACCATTGTATGAGTAGTCATCAATTTTTCTTTGTGTTTGATATAATCATGCCTCCTAAGGGAATGTCTACTGCTGCAATCTCGAAGCTAGTTGCTGATAAGGTAGCTGAGGTATTAGAAGCCGATTGTGCTGCTAGAAATAATCCAAATGTTGCTGGAGGATCAGGTGGAAATGGCAGCCAAGGTGGGGTACCACCCGTTCGAGAATGCACATTGTTGGTTTCATGAAGTGTGGTCCTACCCAATTCCATGGTAATGAAGGTGCTGTTGAATTATGTCGTTGGTTTGAGAAAACTAAAAGCGTATTTAGGATCAGTGAGTGTGCTAAAAGGAGTAAGGTGAAATTTGCTGCTGCCACCCTCCAAGGTCGAGCCTTGACATGGTGGAATACCCAAGTCGCTATGTTAGGACTCGATGTTGCTAACAGAAAATCATGGATTGATATGAGGAAGATGATGATGGAAGAATTTTGTCCGAGTAAAGAGGTTTAAAGGTTGGAAAATGAGTTGAGGAGCTTAAAGTTGAGAGATACCAATATCGCTGCTTACACTCAACAGTTCAATGAGTTGGCGTTATTATGTCCTGAAGCAGTCCCAACTGAAAAGAGGAAAGTTGAGCTCTACATTAAAGGTTTGCCTGAGAACATCAAGGGGGAATCAACTTCCTCTAGGCCCGCGGTACTCAATGAAGCTGTTCGTATGGCTCATACTTTAATGGAACAGAAAATTCAAGACAAGGCTGAAAGAGTTACCGAGAACAATAAAAGGAAGTGGGAAAGCAACAACAACCAAAGTGGCAACAACAACAACAATAGAAACAACTACAAGGATAACACCCGTCACTACCAGCATAACAATAGAAGACAGGGAAATGCTAGGGCAATGACTACTACCCCAGTTGAACAAGGTGGATATGCTAGAAACAATCCCTTTTGCAACTGTTGTAGGAAGCATCACACCGGTTATTGCACGGTAGTGTGTGGTAACTATAGAAGAACGAGCCATATGACAAGAGATTGTAAGAGTAAGGCAGTGGATACGGGTGCCAATGCGCAGCCAATCTTGGCATGTTATAAATGTGGGAAGAAAGGACACACGAGAAACCATTGTCTAAAGAAGAACAATCCGCAGGGTGGTAATGCTACTGATAGAGCTTACATAATCAGAGAAGCCGAGAAGGGTCAAGGACCGAATGTTTTTGCGGGTACGTTCCTAATCAACAATCGTTATGCTAGTGTATTGTTTGATTCTGGTTCCGACAAGAGTTTCGTTAATACTAGTTTTAGTCATTTAATTGATATTAAGCCGATAAGACTAAATACTAGTTATGAAGTTGAATTGGCTGATGGAAAGATAGTTAGTACAAATACACTTTTAAGAGGTTGCACCCTGAATTTAATTAATCACTTGTTTGAAATCGATCTTATGCCTATAGAACTTGGTACTTTTGATATTGTTGTCGGGATGGATTGGTTGGTCGAGCGCGATGCTGTTATTGCTTATGGTAAAAAGGAGGTGCACATACCGGTTAAGAACGAGGTGTTGGTAGTTAAGGGTAATGAAGGCGTGTCTAGACTAAAGGTGGTATCTTGTACCAAGGCGAGAAAGTACGTGGAAAAAGGTAGCCAGTTGTTTTTAACCCATGTGACGGAACCATCGGAGAGACGTTTAGAAGATGTACCTGTGATATGTGAATTTCCCGAGGTGTTTCCTGATGATCTACCAGGACTTCCGCCACCTCAACAAGTCGAATTTAGAATAGAACTTGTGTCAGGAGCCGCGCATGTTGCACGTGCACCTTACCGTTTGGCACCGTCAGAGATGAAGGAGTTGTTCGATCAACTAAAGGAGCTGTCAGAGAAAGGATTCATTTGCCCGAGCTCATCGCCCTGGGAGCTTCAATGTTGTTTGTTAAGAAGAAGGATGGGTCCTTCCGCATGTGCATCAATTACCGTGAGCTGAACAAGTTGACGGTCAAGAACTGATATCCACTCCCAAGGATTGATGACCTATTTGACCAACTTCAAGGCTCTTGTGTATACTCAAAGATTAATCTGCGAACAGGATATCACCAACTCTACATTAGAGAAGAGGACATCCCAATCACCGCATTCCGGACCTAATATGGTCATTATGAATTCCAAGTGATGCCTTTTGGACTAACCAATGCTCCTACGGTATTCATGGATTTGATGAATCGAGTGTGCAAGCCGTACCTCGACAAATTCGTGATTGTATTTATCGATGACATACTTATACACTCCAAGAGTAAGGAGGAGCATGAAGAACACTTGAAGATTATTTTGGGGTTACTCAGGAAGGAGCAGTTATATGCCAAGTTCTCGAAGTGTGACTTTTGGTTGAATTATGTGCAATTTCTTGGCCATGTGATCGATAGCAAAGGCGTTCACGTTGATCCCTTAAAAATTGAAGCCATTAAAAATTAGGCCGCGCCTACAATACCAACCGAAGTAAGACAATTTTTGGGTTTGGCTGGATATTATCAAAGGTTCATCGAGGGATTTTCTTTGATTTCAAAACCACTGACCAAGCTAACTCAGAAAAACAAGAAGTTCAAATGGGGTGAAGAAGAAGAAGAGGCATTCAAAATGTTGAAGTAGAAACTATGCAGTGCGCCTATCTTGTCGTTGCATGAAGGGACAAAAGATTTTGTCGTATACTGCGATGCGTCAATCAAAGGTTTTGGAGCAGTTTAATACAAAGGGAGAAGGTGATTGCATATGCCTCGCGACAATTAAATAAGCATGAAGAAAATTATACGACCCACGATTTAGAGCTGGGGGCCGTGATTTTTGGACTTAGGTTGTGGAGACATTATCTGTATGGGACAAAATGTGTAGTTTATACGGATCATAAAAGTCTGCAATACATTTTGGACCAAAAAGAGCTTAATATGCGACAGCGGCGGTGGATTGAACTTTTGAGCGACTATGACTGCGAGATTCGCTACCATCCCGGTAAAGCCAATGTGGTGGCTGATGCTCTAAGCAGAAAGGAAAGAGAAAAACCACTGAGGGTTAGAGCTTTAGTTATGACAGTTTACCCCGACTTAACTCATAGAATACTACGGGCTCAAACATAAGCGATGAAGGAGGAAATGGTGAAAGCAGAGAATTTGGGGAGACTGATCAAGCCAATATTTGAAATTTGATCCGATGAAATTCGATACTTTGACAAGTGGATATGGTTGCCGTTGTTTGGTGGATTACGGGATCTGATGATGCACGAGTCGCATAAGTCGAAGTATTCGATTCACCCTGGTTCTGATAAGATGTATCAGGATTTGAAGAAGCTTTATTAGTGGCCGAACATGAAGGCTGATATTGCCACATATGTTAGTAAATGTTTGACGTGTGCTAAAGTGAAGGCTGAACATCAAAATTCGTCAGGTTTACTCCAACAACCAGAAATACCTAAATGGAAATGGCAGAAAATAACCATGGATTTCGTTACGGGTCTCCCGACAACCCCAAGTGGTTATGACTCGATCTGGGTTATCGTCGATCGGTTAACTAAGTCAGCTCACTTCCTACCGATGAAGAAGACCGATAGTATAGAGAAATTGACCCAGTTATATTTAAAGGAAATCGTTTGTAGACACGGGGTGCGCGTATCGATCATATCGGACACAGATAGCCAATTTGCATCAGGATTATGGAGATCGCTTCAAAAGGCCTTGGGAACCGATGTGAATATGAGTACTGCTTACCACCCAGAGACGGATGGTCAGAGTGAAAGAATGATACAGACTTTAGAAGATATGTTGCGGGCATGCGTGACTGATTTTGGGAAAAGTTAGGATCAACATTTGCCTCTAGTTGAGTTTTCTTATAATAATAGTTATCATGCGAGCATCAAGGCCGCACCATTCGAAGCACTCTATGGGCGGAAGTATAGATCGACTATTTGTTGGAGTGAGGTTGGAGATAGTCAACTCACAGGGCCGGAGCTGATTCGAGAAACGACGAAAAAGATAGTACAAATCAAAAACCGCTTACTGATCGCTCGTAGTCGTCAAAAGAGTTATGCGGATGTGAGGCGTAAACCGATGGAGTTTAATGTGAGAGACATGGTCATGTTAAAGGTGTCCCCTTGGAAGGGAGTGATTCATTTTGGAAAGCATAGAAAGCTGAGTCCACGATATGTTAGGCCATTCAAGATTATTGATAGAGTTGGTCCAGTAGCATATAAATTGGAGATGCCAAGAGAACTTCAAGGAATCCACAACACCTTCCATGTTTCTAATCTCAAGAAGTGTTTGGCGGATGAGAATCTGATTGTCCTGCTTAAAGAAATTCAACTCGATAACAAATTGCACTTTATAGAGGAACCGGTTGAGATTATGGGTCGTGAAGTAAAGCAACTCAAGCAAAGCCATATTCCCATCGTTAAGGTTCGTTAGAACTCGCGGTGAGGCCCATAGTTCACATGAGAACGAGAAGATTTCTTCAAGAAAAAGTATCCGCATCTTTTCTTGACAAGAAGAAGGCGTGTATGAGGAATCGAGCACCGGGACAACGCTCTCGTAAGGAGGGGAGGATGTAAAACCCCGTATTTAAGGTCACTAATTATTCCGAACTTATAATTATACTCTAAATTTTAAATAATTCATTTTCATTATTTTAGTCGATTCTTATTAAAATGATCATTTTTTAAACCCTTGTGAATCCTACAATTTAAGTTATCCGTTTTATCGATCGAGAAATCAACGAAAGTCATATTTAGCCATGAGAGATTAATTTATTTTATTTTTATTATTTTTCATCTTTTATTTTTGTTTAGCCGAGACCAAGACAAAAAAAATTGTGCTTTTATAATTGTTAGCGAGCTAGATTAGTTATTGGGCCCGAGATTATTAAGTATAAGAGTATAGCAATTAGCAAGCCCAAACCCTCCCCTCTTTTTCCCCTTGATCAGCAGCCCAAACAACCCCCACACCAATGATAAGTTTTTTATCCAAGCACATTATAACTCAAACCCACTCCCCTTATTTTCTTTTATATAAACCGAAACTTAACACACACACACACACACATAATACAACATTTAAAAAAAATACACACACTGATCTATACAAGAAACCCATCGGACTTCTTA